>CAODLS011272470.1:0-12940 GCA_948243855.1 Flueggea neowawraea | reverse complement strand
TTGTGTGGATACCTCTAGATACGTTCGCTCAAAGGCAACGTGAGAAAAGGGTGGTTCGAGTTTTTGAATGCTAAAAACTACACCAACACCTCATACGATCAAACATTCAAGCTTTGGATCTAAGGTAGATATACTAACCCTAATCATATATGTTGATGTGAATGGATCCTTGGTGGAATTCTAGGCTTAAAATTTATTGTTATTTTCGTTGCGTTGTATGCTTATGAATGTCATAAACTAGCCACGAACAATAACCTTGCTTATTACAAAATCAACCTAAAAATGTAATAGATTTAGGTTCACATCAACCCAAAAATCAGATTGTAATAAATAGCTCAAATGGATTGAAAAGGTAGAAATGAGAGAATAAATGATAGATAAAGATATCAAAGTTTGCCCAAGGTTTATCACTCTTCTTCTGATGTTGGAGACACCTATGTATAGCCACTCGTAGAAATATAGCCGTTGGAAGCCCCAAAATAGTTGTTGGGAAAGAGAGTAGATATGATGCAGTGATTTGACGAAACTCGCTTGGAAGGAACTGCCGGTCCATTGTGTGTGGGGTGATATTGGACAAATTGTTGGGTCTCGCGAGTAGTTTTGATGCTGTGTTTTGTTTAAACTCTCTTTGAAGGAATTGACGGTCCATTGTGTGTGGGGTGATTTTGGACAAATTTTTGGGTCTAGAGAGTAGTTTTGATGCTGTGTTTTGTTGTAAACAAGAAGAGAGAGATACATATATAAAATAGATTTCCAACTCACCAAAAATATCTCTCCTCTTTTTATTCTGATCTTATCCTAATTGATGAATCATATGTACATGTGTTTATTAAACAGTTGAGCATATGGAAATCTTTGTCTTAATTTATTTGATAAGGGACAAGTGTCCAATTAACATTTAAACATATGGTAAGAAACTCTTGCATGTGTCAAATTTTTTATGATAATTATCTGCACATACAGATGTAGACTAGTTAATTTTTCACTTTTCACCACACTTACTATTTATTCTCATTCTAGTCCCCATATTATTATACCTCATACACATTTTCTCTTCAACTTAAGTTCTTTTATTCTATTATAACCTTATTTGACACAATCCAAACTAATATTTCAATTATAAATGATGGACTCTATATCATGGAAATGCATATGCTATGCATGTACCAATATATGTATGCTATTCATGGTTAATTTAGGGTTGGGGTGTTACACAAAAAGTATCAAATAAGCTCTTGAAGATGAATGTTGGGTTCAAGCTATGCAAAATGAACTCAATGAATTCAAAAGGCAGAGTGTATGGGAATTGGTTCCTCTACCAAAAGGGAAAACTGCAATTGGAACCAAATGGGTACACAAAATCAAGTATGATGAGAATGGCAAACCCTGAAAAATAATCAAGACTAGTTGCTCAAGGATTCAACCAAGAAGAAGGACTTGACTATGAGGAAACATTTGCAGCGGTTGCAAGGTTGGAGGCCATTCGACTTTTGTGTGCCTTTGTTGTCCAAAAGAAGATCAAACTCTACCAAATGGATGTGAAGAGTGTCTTATTAAATGGGTACATTCAAGAAGAGGTATATGTGAAACAACCACTGGGTTTTGAAGACCATGAACATCTCGAGCATGTGTTCAAACTCAACAAAGCACTAATGGGATGAAGCAAGCACCAAGGGAATGGTATGAAAGGTTAAGTACATTCCTCATCCACAATGGCTATAAAAGGGGCCATGTGAATAACACCCTTTTTATTAAGAAAAGGAATGATGATATACTTTTATGTAAAATCTATGTTAATGATATAATTTGGTGCTACTAACTCTTCCATGTGTCAATAATTTTTTAATCTTATGAAAGGAGAGTTTGAGATGAATATGATAGGAGAACTTACCTACTTACTTGGACCTCAAATCAAACAACTTGAAGAAGGTATTTTCATACATCAAACCAAGTACACCAAAGAGTTGTTGAAAATTTTCAAGATGGATGGAAGCAATGAGATGCCTACACTAATGTCATCCATCTTGACGCTTGATAAGGATGAAGACGGAAAATCAATTGAGCAATGACTTTATAGAGTTATGATCAGATCCTTACTTTACTTAACCGCTTCTAGAATGGATATTATGTTTGCCACTTGCTTGTGTGCTCATTTTCAACCAAACCCAAAAGAATCTCATTTAATTGCTTCAATTGGCTTTGGGTTGTGATATTCATCATCGCTTGATTTCAACTTGATTGGATGTAGTGATGCTGATTATGGTGGTTGCAAGTTAGATAGGAAGAGTACTAGTGGTACATGTCATTTTCTAGGATCATGTTTAATTTCTTGGGCTAGTAAGAAACAAACTAGTGTTGCAAACTCCATATAGATATTAGACATCATTTTTACGTGATCATGTGCAAAAGGGTGATATTTGTTTGAAGTTTATTTGAACAAATGATCAATTAGCTGATATTTTCACTAAACCACTTATTGAAGAAAGTTTTAATTCCATTTGTCTTCAATTAGATATGTGTGATGTGAATAATTTTTGATGTTGTGTGTTAATTCTATTTATACATTGCTTTTGTTACATACATTTGCATTCACTCACAGTAAAATGATTCAATTTCGGATACGAGGCTTGAATTTTGTCATGTTACATGCTTGGAATGTGGTAAGAGCGTGAATTCTGGAGTTTTTACTCGAGTACGAAGGATTCCCACTTGAGTAAGACTTGTTGGTTTGATAGAATCTGGGTTTGTACTGTTTGTTACTCGAGCAATGAGAGGTCTACTCAAGTGATCAATGATGGAATAGATTCTGGGCTTTTTCAGTTGATTTGTACTCAAGTAAAAAGATGGCTTGCTCGAGTAAATGGGAGCATCAGATCTACACTAGGTTCAACTTTTACTCGAGCAAAATAATAACTTATTTGAGTGAGAACAAGATGTTACTCGAGTAAACAAGTATCAGGTCAGTTTTCACACCTTTTACCCTCTTTTTCCCACACTTTCCTTCTCAAAACCCGTCGAACCTCTCTTCCTTTTCTCTAAAAATTTTCAAACCCACTCGAGTAAATCTTTCATACCTATGCAAAACCCATTCATCCTTCATCCAACTTCAATCCTTTTATCAAATTTTAACCACATAATCCTTCCAAAAACACTTCCAAAATTCACCAAAATCCAAAAATATTATTTTCAAACCCTAGCTTTACAACTTCTGATTTCTTGCTCTAAAATGTCTCAACAACCCAAGAAACAGGCTAAACAAATAGTAAAATGCCATTTAGATGACCAAGACAATGATTTTGCACCCCTCATCACCTCTTCTCAACTTCCGACCGGGTCCATTCCTAGTGATGATGCTCCTCTACTTCATCCTTGTTTCATCTCCTTGCGGGCTTAAGATGTCTATAATAAGGTACTTAAGAAAGAAAACCTTGTGCCTTCAAAGATTTTTTACTATGTGAGCCTTTAGATTGCTAATTATGACTTGGAGATTGTGTTTAGGTCGTATGTTTGAGTGAATTGTTGAAATATACTAATGTAATTTATGAAGACTTGGTTAGGGAGTTTTATGCTAACTTAGAAGTGGTGAAAAAATCAGTGGATCAAGGAATTGTGTTGAGGACTCGTGTTGTTGGAAAATTAGTCATGGTGTCAGAAAGGCTACTTTTTTAGTGGTTCTCTATTCCTGTGGGTGGAGTTAGACTAACAAGAAAAGTCAAAGAGATTTAGAAAGGTGATGAAGAAAGTGATAGTGAAGCTGCCAATGATGAAAGTGAGCCACAAGAGAAGTATACATTAGCTAAAGGGAAGGCTTTACTTAGAGATATTGCAGTAGTTGAAGTGGGTGAATATGTGAAGGTGGAAGATACTGATTTACTGGGTAACTTGAGGATGGTGCACTATGTTATCAACTGAAGTATTGTTCCAAAGAGAGACTCAAAATTGCATTCGCAAGACCGATATTGAGATTTTGTGGTATTTGGTGAAGGAGACTCAAATCAATTTTGCATACTTGATCATGACATGGATGAAGCACAAAGGTGTGATTTTGTGGTATTTGGTGAAGGAGACTCAAATCAAATTTTCACTTACATCACTTGCATTTTTTGTTTTCATTGTGTACTCTCTTATATGACTTTTATGTTATATTTGGTACTCTATGTGTTATATCTTATTAGTTTCTCTTTGCACATTTGGGTTTGTACTTGAATGATTACACATTATGGCTATATTCTCTTTTTATGTGTTAAAGTATCTTCTTTATTTTATGTTCATGCTTTTTGATTATGACAAAAAGGGGGATATATATAATCTTATGTTTCAAATGGAAATGAATGGACTAACCCTTGTAATAAGGATTGATGCCTTGATCAATTTCTTTTATGATATGCATATTCTTAGGTGGAGATACACTAATTTTCACAATGTTTTGTCATCATCAAAAAAGGCGAGATTGTTGAACCAAGGGAGGTTCACATTTTGATCTCACCTATATTTTGATGATGAACAAAAGTTCGAAAATAAGTTGGCCAAATGGAATGCTAAGTAAGAGTGTTGAAGCATGAATTAATTGGAAAAACAGTGATGTTACTTGAGTAATCTTTAGAGTTACTCGAGTAAGTTTACTGCCAAGATGAAAATGGTTTCCAAGTATTACTTGAGTACGTTTGGATCTCACTCGAGTAAAACCAAAGTTACTCGACCAAGAATTGGATTTACACGACCAAACAAAATGTCCAGAAGTGTACAAAATGCATGCCACTAAATGATCAAGTTACTCGAGTACATTCTGAAGTTACTCGTGTAAGCAGGCTTCTAAAAAATACTGAAGTGCCCATATGTAAAAGTTACTCAAGTAAGTAATGGAGTAACTTGAGTAAGTGGACAACCTGGAAGTCACTAAAATATTCAAAAAAAAGTTACTCGAGTAAAGGCTTGTATTACTCGAGCAAACGTGCCACAGATTTTTGAGAAAAAAAGGATCAGAGACACACAACGTACGTAAGACTTTGCTTCAGAGACAATCTAAGTATGTAAGACTTTGCTTCACAGACAATCTAAGCACGTAAGACATTGCTTTGAAGTTTGATCAAATCATCAGAGAAACAAGTTAGTCGAGAAGTTTTGGGCTTGCTCTAATGGACGATGTTGCTTACATCTAGGTCTAAGGAAATCAAGTCAAATATAGAAAGATATCAGTGCAGAACGGTCAGAAATCTGTTTTTAGTCGAGTAGAAACGAGGCTTACTCGAGTAAGTCAATGCTAAATATCAACACCGAAGGAAACAATTGAGTTACTCGAGTAGATCTATTTGTCACTCGAGTAAGTACTGAAAAAGCAAGAAAATCATATTGGTTTGACACTCCAACAGACAAGAATCAAGTCATAACGGTTAGAAAAACTCTTAAAGGTATAAATACACTTCTAGAACTGAAGAATAATATACAACAACACACCTACTACTAATTGGAAATCAAATACTAGCCTTGTTCATCGTTCTTGGTGATACAAGTGTATTTTTTAGCCTATTTCATATTTTCTTTACTTGTATCCTTGCATCAATTCTATCGATGAGTGATTATTTGTTTACAAACTGAGAAAGTTAGGACCCGATATGGCCACTACAAATTTTTGGTCATGTCATTTGGTTCTAGCAGCATTCATGGACCTAATGAATAAGGTTTTTCATAAATTCTTGGATTGATTTGTAATTATTTGTATAGATGACATCCTGGTGTGCTCAAAAATTGAGTGGGAACACGAAGGACACCTGTGGCATGTTTTACAAACATTGAGAGAGAATCAGTTATATGATAAATTTTCTAAGTGTGAGTTTTGGCTAACTTTCTTAGGACATGTAGTATCAAGAGATGGAATTACAGTGGATTTAGCAAAGATCGAGGCAGTGGTTCATTAGGCTAGACCAATACAATGACTGAAGTAAGGAGCTTTATGGGATTATCTGGATATTATAGGAGTTTTTTAGAATATTTTTCTACAATTGTAGCACCACTTACAAGGTTGACATAGAAAAATGTTAAGTTTCAGTGGATCGATAGATGTGAGCAAAGTTTTCAAACCTTGAAGACTCTTTTGACCATGACCTTAGTTCTTGTCTTGCCTTTAGTGTTTGGGGCTTACAATATATATTGTGACACCTTGAGAGTTAGGTTAGGGTGTGTTCTAATGCAAAATGGTCGGGTGATTGCGTATGCTTCAAGGCAATTAAAGAAACACAAGAAAAACTACCTTACACACAACTTAGAATTAACAGCGGTGGTGTTAGTTCTAAAAATTTGGAGGCATTATCTTTATAGGGAAACGTGTGAGATGTACACCAGTCACAAAAGTCTTAAGCACATCTTCTAGAAAAGGACTTAAACTTAAGACAGAGGAGATGGAATTGTTGAAAGACTATCATTGTAGTATTCCCTATCATCTAGGCAAGGCAAATGTGGTGGAAGATTCCTTAAGCCAAAAGTTAGTAGGGAGTATAGCTCACATTTAAAAAAAAAAGATTATTTTAACTTCAAAAATTCATAAGTTGTAAGAGAAAGGAATAAAGTTTACGATATATTCATCAGGTGTTTTATTGGCTCATGTTGAGGTGCAACTGATACTTACAGAAAAGATGCGACAGGCTCAAGGTAATGATACAGAGATTCAGGATTACTTAGCCAAAATAAAGGAAGGGAAACTACCACAATTTAGAGTGGACAATCGGGGTGCATTTGGTTTTATCAAAGATTGTGTGTTCCTAATGAGCAAGGACTTATGGAGGAAATCATGAGTGAAGTGCATAGTACAAGCTACTCAGTACACCCGGGATATGCTAAGATGTATCAAGATTTGTGAGACCATTACTGGTGGTATGGGATGAAAAAAGATATAGCAGATTTTGTATTATGGTGTTTGACTTGTCAACAGGTTAAGTATGAGCATTAAAGACATGCAGGGTTGTTGCAAGAATTACTATTTCTAAAATGGAAGTGGGAATGGATTACTATGGATTTTGTGATGGGTTTGCCTCGAACACTTAGGGGATATAAGTCAATTTAGGTCATAGTTGATAGGCTAACTAAGTCACGGCCGTGATGGCCAACCCTCACGGCCGTGACAAGAAAAAACATGGAGAAACACCACCAGAAGAATGTCACCACCATAATGCAAATGTGTCACCGTCGTGATCATGTTGCGGTCTCCCTCATGGCCACGACATAAGGGAAATGTGGCACTCATTCGTGGGCAGATTTGTGTCAAGGTTGTGGCACACTTCGGGGGAGGAAAGAGAAATGATAGAAGAAACCAAAATTGTGGGGACCAAAGGCATATTCATGGGGCATTTTTGGAAGATATGTGCTAGGGTATTTGGGGCATTGATGCCTATAAATAATCCTCTCACACACCATTTTGCGCATTCTTGACATCCACACTCACCATCAAAGCTTGAAGAGAAAGATAGGACAGAAGGAGGAGGAAGAAAGGGAGGGCTCCTTGAAGAGACCTATGGTCCTGAAAAGGAAACCCCTCCCCTTTTGCTTTCCATTTCTCAATTTGTGCTTGGTGTTGTGGTTTTGTTTTAAGGTTAGTTTTTATTTTTATTTTCGTTAAACAATGGTAGTTTGGGTTTTGTGTTTGGAATTTGAGTTGTAATTTTGATGAATACTTGTTATATTTATTTTTGTGGTTTATGTTCAATATGTGAAGTTTGATTTTTGGTTATTGTTTTTTATGTTGTCTAGTTGAATGAATGTCTTTGGATTCAATTTAATGGCTTGTTTTAATTGACTAGTGTTGAGCTTGATCACCTTGATGGTAGTTTTGATAAACCTAGTTGATGGATCGAGAAATGAAGGTTAGGTGAGGTCCATAATCATTGAACTTGCATGATTTAGGATAGACATATTCTATGCATGTGAGGTGGTCAATGAAATTCCTCAAAGGACTTAATAGGCCTAGTTGGGCTAGGTGAGGCCAAAAGGACCCTCCTAGGCAATTTTAGGTACGATTTGAGTGACCTTGAGACAGGCCTAGAATAAGTATTGCGGAGGGAACACTTAATCCGTAACAATCCATTTCATTGATTTAGTAATTAGGAGTCTTTCTTTACTTCTCAATGTTCCAAACCCTTTTGCTTACTTTGTTATTTTCATTTTATGTTTTTTAAACCAAACCCCTTACAACTCAAAATCTCGGTTTTTATTGCTTTCTTTTGCTTTTCAATCATTAACTCGTACACTTTCCATGTGGATTCGACACCTGAGGAATACTCCAATTTATTACTACATCAATTCTCATGCACTTGCGAGACATCAATCAATAGTGTCATATAGAGGGACACAATTTACCAATCAATTTTGGCGAAGTTGTAGGAGGCTCTTAGTACTAGACTTGATTTTAATATCGCTTTCTGTTGAACCAAAAGTGGTTAACATTCAAGTCCCTTTATGTTTTAATGATGAACAAAATTGGGTTTGATACAAATGCATTCAATCATGTTTTTTAACGTCTAAGTCAAACAAATAGACGTATAACTCGAGTAATGAAGGTGCATATTGGAATCAAAGTGTCTATAAAAAAATCAAACTATTAGTCATAAAAATTCAACTTGAGTACCAGAATTGTATAACTCGAGTTGTCTAGAGGTCACACAACTCGAGTAATACAACCTACAACTTGAGTAAGAGGTGCATCCAGAGACTACGATTCAAGTTCTCTAACTCAAGTAAACATACACGTAACTTGAGTTGTCCAAGTGCCATAGAACTCGAGTAAATAGAAGACGTAACTTGAGTATGACATTCAGGAGCATCAGAGATGAAAATTCAACTCAAGTATCATTATTCATTGTCCGGTCAGTTCAATCAAATAGGTTGTTTGACTATGAAGAGCCAACTCAAGTAACAAGTTGGCCTACTCGAGTAATCACTTGGAGACAAAACAATTATACCTAGGATTGACATAGTCAAAGTTTAAATATCGAGGATTGGTGGCCCCAACGGTCACATTCATGGCTAACTCGAGTAACATTGAAGGCTTACTTGAGTTACACATTTCATGGATTGTGTTCTTCAAATGACTAACTCGAATAACATAAATGGATAACTCGAGTTAGAAGCTGTGTCAGAGCATTAAATGAAGGGTTTCTCTATCTCACAACAATAACATTAATTCCTACAATGTCCATCTCGACCTAAAAAGGTATAAATACATCCATATAGACTTCAGAAAATGGTTACAACAACTTGCTATCATCTTAAAACAACATTAAGCTTTATTTTGCTCACATTGATCATCATTCGCATACCACTCAAGAGTGTTTCATACTTGCAATTTATTGCTTGAGAGTGATAAATTTCATTTTTGTTCTTATTTTATAAAGAATTTCATTGTAATAGAGAGAGGAATAGTTTGCCTTTTTTTTAAACAAAGGTTGTATTGTGAATGGTTTAATCATGTACCTTTGAAGTAAGAGCTTGTAGTGGTTGCCTTCACCCATTAAAGAAGCAAGTTATAGTGGATTCAAAATCTAAAGGGGAAGTATGAGGAGTAGATGTAGGCTAAGAAGGCCAAACCACTATAAGTATTGGCTTTGATTTCTCTAAACCTTCTCTCTTTGCATTTATTATTTGAGTGAATTGGATTTGTGTTCTTGCTTTGTGTTTTGTTTATCTTGAATATTTTGATAATTGCAAAACATTTTTAAATGAGTTAAAAGATATAAATCTAATTCACCTCCCCTCCCCTTTTGGATTGACATTTTGGACCAACAATTGGTATCGGAGCTAGTTCTCCTGAATAAAGCTTTACATCCTAAGAGATAAAGATCCAACTGGAATCCATAAGTGATATGTCAAAATATGAAGGTTTATCTATTAATCGAGCTCCTTTCTTTGATGGTAGTGACTACTTGTATTGGAAGACAAAGATGATGGTGTTCTTGAAGTTGGAAAGCATCGATGTTTTGAAAATTGTGGAAGAAGGTCCATTTGTTCCAACTAAAACTATTGATGGCCAAAGAGTTAAAAAGACGGAGGAAGAATGGAATGAACATGATAAGAGGCTTGTCTCCTTCAATCACAAAGCCATGCACATCCTCTTTTGTGCACTTACTATAGACCAATTCAACAAAGTGCACCAATTCCAAAATGCTCATGAAATTTTGGCATACTCTTGAAGTGACTTATGAAAGAACCAAGCAAGTGAAAGAGAACAAGGTGTCGTTGCTTATGAAATTTTCAAGATGAAGCCAGATGAATCAATACAAGCTATGTTTGATAGATCCAATGGTATCATCAGTGGCCTCAAAGCTCTTAGGAAGACCTATACTTATTCTGAGAGAGTGAGGATGATTCTAAGATCATTGCCAAAGCATTTGGCTCCAATCAAAAATGCCATTCAATAAGCCAAGGATCTCTCAATAATACCATTGGAGGATCTCATGGGATCTTTACTAACTCATGATAAGGGCACTGAGGAATAAGGTAAAATTGAAGAGAAGAAAAAGAAGGAGAAGAGTATATCACTCAAAGCCTCAACGTCAAAGGCCAAAATTCCTAGTGATAGTGAGGATGATGATGAAAATGAAGAAATTGCTCTTCCTACTATAAAATTCAAGAGATTCCTAAAGAAGAAGAAATTCTCCAAAAGGCTATAGAATAAGGAAGGTTCGAAAAACTTCTCAAGTAAGAAGGACAGTCAAATTATTTGTTATGAATGCAAGAAGCCTAGACACATCAAAACTTAATGTCCTCTTCTAAATAAAACCAAGAAAAGCTTCAAGAAGAAAAGAAAAGCAATGGTGGCTACTTGGAGCGATAGTAATGATAGCTCAGATGATGATGACGACGTAGAGGAAGTTGCCAACTTATGTCTCATGAAAATTGAAGACAATGAAAAAGAAGAAGAGGATGAGTAAGTGCTTCCTACACTAATGATGAATTATATAAAGCATTTGAATAATTGCGTGGTGAATTTAGAAAGCTTGCCATTAAACATGATGCATTACAGAAAATTGTATGTGAGCTTGACAAAAAGATTGATTTTTGCAAAATGAGAATGATTATTTCAAAAAGGAGAATGATATATTGAAAAATGAGATTGATAAATGTTTCACCAACAGGAATGAAGACTTAGTGAATGAGAATGTCACACTAAAGAAGCAAGTTGCATGGCTCACTAATGTCTCTCAGAAACTTACTCAAGGAAAATAAAACTTTAATAAGCTTTTTGGAAGTCAAAGGTTGTCTTTATCCAAAAGTGGTTTGGGATATGACTACAAGAATGATAACAAATCATATCAGACTAGGCTTGTTCAATCACATGCATCATTTCCATTTTCTACTTACAACTATTGTGGTAAGATGGGAATATTGCCTGTTGGACCAAGGGTGGTTATCATTTATATCCCTTTATGTTTTGATGATGAGCAAAATTGAGTTTGATACTTGAGCATTGAAGCATGATTGATGCTGGATAACTTGAGTAACAATGTGCCTAACTCGAGCAACTGAAATGTCTAGAGTCAAAGAACAAAGTGCTCTAATTTGATTTACAGGAAGTGCAACTCGTGTTGTCCTCTCTAACTCGAGTTGGCTTGGTGCCATATAACTCAAGTTAACAAAATCTATAACTCAAGTTATCTGGGAGCCATATAGCTCGAGTTAACCAAAATTCTAACTCAAACTATCCATCCATCAACATCAGAGATGAAAATTAAACTCGCGTAAGATCATGCATTACTCAAGAAATTTGAAGATGAAGCTCTCACTCGAGTTAACCAATTACCTAACTCGAGTAAACCCTTGGAGGAAAAAAGGCACATATGCAAGGCTCAAATGTTAAGGTTCCAACGGTCAAAAAAATGGCTAACTTGAGTAAGCTATTGTCTAACTCGAGTTACATGTTTCAGGGGTTATTTTCTTTAATAGGCAACTAGAGTAAGACAAATATCTAACTAGAGTTAGAGGGTGTATTAGAACATTAAATGAAAGATTGCTCTATCTCACAACTGCTACATTCAATCCTCCAACGACCATATCGACTTGGAAATGTATAAATAGCCTCAACACACATCAGAGAAGGTGTTGTTCATCAATTGCAAACATGTTAGAACAACATCAAGCTTTCTCTTGCTCATATTTGCAAATCATCTACACACCTCTCAAGAGTCACTTTCACTTGCAAATTTATTATTTCTTGAGAGTGTTTATTATTGAATTCTTTCTTCCTTATTAACAATATCTTTATATTTGAGAGACAAATAATTTTCTTGTTTGTTTAGAAAATAAGGTTTGTATTGGTAGAGGTTTAATCTTGAATCCATTGAAGCAAGATGTTGTAGAGCTCTAATCTTATGCCTATTAGAGCAAGATTTTGTAGAGGTTTAATCTTGCACCCTTTGAAGCAAGAGATATAGTAGATTCAAAATATCAAGGGGAAGCTTGGGGAGTAGATGTAGGCTAACAGGGTCGAACCACGATAAATATTGGTTTTGATTTCTCTATCCCTTCTCTCTTTATATTTATTATTTTTGTGAATTGGATAAATTGTTCTTACGTTGCTTTTTCCTATTTTGAATATTTTGGTAATTTCAAAAACGTTCTTAAACAAGTTTTAAAAATCAAAATCGAATTCACCACCCCCACCCCCTCCCTCTTGGATTGTCATTTTGGGCCAACAATTGGTATCAAAGCTAGTGCTCATTTATTCTAAGGTTTAACAACCTAGAGTGAAAGATCTCAAATGGCATCCATTTATGATATTTCTAGATACGAAGGTTTACCTATTAATCATGCTATTTTCTTTGATGGTAGTGGCTAATTAAATTGGAAGACAAGGATGATGGTGTTCTTAAAGTCGAAAAGCTTGGATGTTTTGGAAATTATTGATGAAGGTCCATTTGTTCCAACCAAGACGGTTGATGGTAGAAAAGTTGAAAAG
>CAODLS011272245.1:0-21032 GCA_948243855.1 Flueggea neowawraea | reverse complement strand
TGAGAATAGCGAGTCTTGAGATTGGATAACTCGAGTTAGTATAAGATGTAACTCGAGTTGTGTGACCAGCCAGAATTGTAACTCGAGTTAGATGAGGTCCATATAACTCGAGTTAACCATTGTGTAACTCGAGTTATCTGTGCAAGTGGAACGACGCGTTTCGGTGTTCTTCGTCTTTAAGATACCCCAACCGACCGAAATCTGTCATTTCTTCCAAATCACGTTTCCCAGACGCTCTCAAACTCTCTCAAGTTGTTCATCCACACTTATTTTAGGTTTCTTGAGGTAAGATTGTGTCTCTAATTCTTTTTTTCCTCATGTTTTCTGCAAGATTGTGCATATTAGGGTTTTGGGTTTAAATGGGTTTGAATCAATTCGGTTTTGGATTATTTCGAGAGATTTCGAGTTGTATTGTTGGAGTTGAGCATAGATTCGCACTCAGGAGGTTGACTGGAGTCAATATATGTGATTGGGAGTGATTTTTATCAGTTGCATTGAGTGTTTGGTCGAACTGGGCGATATGGGTAAGTGACTTACTCGAGTAAGCGTTTTGGCTAACTCGAGTAAGATAGGCCCAGATTTACTTGAGTTATGTTTGGGTTAGCTCGAGCAAAATAAGTCATGATCTACTCGAGTTATCCATTGGCTAACTCGAGTAAATCAGACCACATATAACTCGAGTTGGCATATGACTAACTCGAGTAAACCGTGGTTCTAATTGACCAAATTGTGACATTTTGTAATTGGTGAATTCAGAGAGTCTGAGTACTAATTGGATATTTTGACTGCTTTGAGGACTATTTGATAATATGTCAAGTCTCGAGGACTAGAACGTACTTTTACATTAGTCGAGGATTAAACTGTAATTTTACGTAGGTTTTGAATTTTGAGTCGGAAGTGATGGATTCACTTTCGGATTGAATTTTGAGCGACTTTGAGGGTTGCATATTCATGCGCACGCATTTTAGTACAGCCACAGTACCAGTGTCTCACACATCATTGTTTCTGATTTATTGTTTATGATGTGTTGTTTCAGTTTTTTGCCCTTGTCAGCTGGATCAGCTACCTGACAGTGGTACTGGGTCCTAGAGCTTTAGACATCCATGTGAGTGGATGACAGTTTCAGACACATAGGTTGTGTCTCGAAACTGTTATAGTTTTTGATGTATATAACACATACTTGAAACCGGACTAATCTAAGGATTTATTAATTAAATAATTAGATTTATGTGAATAAATATTCATTATTTGTTTTTGAAAACAATTACATATATATATTTATATATATGTTTTCGACTGTTTTTTATGCTGAATGCATGTACTGTTTTTGAGATAATGGTTTTTGATTATGGGACACATTCGTTACGGGGTACGTAGACTTTGGTATACCAATGTATGATATGACCCAGCTATCAGGGTTGTCGATAGGCATGTGCCCCGGCTCGACACATGATTTGTTACCGGATTAGCGACAAAGTCCGAAATCATTATTGAGGTGGTTGAGTGACATAGTTCACACCATGATTGTTACCGGTCCCATAATACGTATATATTATTTTTGACTATGATACTAGTAGTATCGTTTTTGCCAATGCGCATGTGGTTGTCTTGGGTGTAAACTTTTACGAAACGTGTTTCTGAAACTATTCTATGTATGTAATGTGTATACATATATATATACATCTTATCATATATATGCATGTGGTAGTTTTCCAATGGTTTTCAAACCAGTCTTTGTGAGGCATGTATGAGGCAATCTGGAGTGTTGTCCCTCACTGGGTTTAACCCCCTTTGTTTTTCTGTGTTGTCTATTTCCATTTTACAGGTTAATTTGACTCGGCAACTTTTAGCATCTTCGCCTAGTGAGACCTGATATTTTTGATTAGTAGTGCCCTCTTGGCCGGACTACTTCATTGTTTTAAAGCTCTGCATTGAGATATTATTGGGTTTTGGAGCTCGCTGTTTTGAGATTTTATTTTGGGGGTATTGGATTGGTGATTTATTGCTTGTATTGATTTTTGATATATTTTATAATCATATATATATATATATATATATATATATATATATATGATTTTCTCGAAAACGGTTTTATTAAAATGATTTAAATATATGGGCTTATAGTTTATGTATATTTGAAGCTTGTGCGAGATAGGCTGAGCTCACACAGATGGTTCATCTCGTACGCTGGTCACGGTCCCTAGAATGGGTCGTGACAAGTACCTTGTTTTGATTTGTTTTTGATATGTCTATTCCAGCTTTGTTTGGTTTCCGAGGAGACCAGTTATTCTCCGGTGGACAACGATCTGAATTATTTACTCGGCATCCAAGTGAGTGCGGTAACCACTTCAGACACATAGGTTGTGTCCTCTGAACTATGTATATGTTTTTCTTATGCTACGACCCTAGCATGGAATTTGGAATAATTAAAGGATTGAGAATTCTAATACTCTGACTTTTGTGATAACCTTTGATGTGGAAACTTTGGTTGTTTTTGAAATAAATATTATGTTTCAATATTTATTTCAATTTTGGTAATAAATGTTAAGTTATGGATTTCAAAGAATCTTTTGTAGAAAATGTTCTTTTGGGATTTAAGAATATTTTCTGAAATAAATGTTTTATTATGAAATAAGTACAGTCTCTGTACTAAGTATTTTGTTTTTGGAATCAATATAATTTGTAAAAAATACTTTGTCTGAACGTTTGGTATGATTTGACAAAAAACTTGGCAAGCATGTATTCTGCTTATTTGAACACTTCAAATGTGTATTTAAATACGTTTTGGCAAATGTTTTGATTTGGGACTGTTGGAGAATTTTTCCGGGATGCCTTGGTTAAGTTTGGAGAGCGGAAGCGAGTTGCAGTGAGGCGAGAAAAACAACACCAAGATTTTTATAGTGGTTCGGCCAACCATGCCTACGTCCACTACCTAAGTCTCACTTAGACTTTCCACTATTGATGATTGATTACGGCTCAATCCAACAAAGCCTTACATCAAGGTTGATTGCGATTCAAACCTCTAAAACCTACATAAGGTTGATTACAGCTCATACCTCCAAAGCCAACAAGGTTGATTACGGCTAATACCTCCAAAACCAACAAGGTTGATTACGGCTCATACCTCCAAAGCCAACAAGGTTGATTACGGTTCATACCTCCAAAGCCATTAAGGTTGATTACGGCTCATACCTCTAAGGTCATTACAATGTTGTTTTCCATAGGTTCACAACCAAGCTTCCCCACTCTCAAAGTGTTTGTAAAAACATTTACAATAAAATGAAAGCTCTATGCTAGAGTACATGTGTTGACACAACGCTCTTAATTTTCTTTCTAGCTTGAATTTGGTGTTTTGGGGGTGATGGAATGATAAAAATGTTTTGGCCTTTAATCCATATGATCATCCACGTTTTTCTGCCCTTCCTTGATGTATTTATAGCTTCTTTAAGCCATATGACCGTTGGGATTGAGAAACTAGCCGTTGGAGACAGTTTGTAGCCGTTACAGTTTTCTGTGTCATTCTTATGTACGTCACTTCTTTCTCACGTACGTCACCTGAGAATCTTTGCAACTCACGTACGTTGATTTTCCATATCACGTACGTTGATCATCTTGAGTAAGTTTTGCGTACGTTAACATATATATGACGTATGTCAATTAAAACACATGTACGTGAATGTTTCCTTACGTACGTGAAACGTGCTTCAGAGGGTTTCAGTAGCTTCTGCTTTTCTTCAGATCCTATCTCACGTATGTGACATACTTCTGACGTAAGTGAAGCACTTGCAGTGGCTTGATTTGCAATTCCGAGCTCTCGAACTTGTTTCTCTTTAGGTCAACTATTTTGCCCATCATGAAAATACAAAAGGAACTCAATGTTGATCACCCATGATCTAACAATCTCTCCCTTTTTGATGATGCCAAAACTTTGGAGAATTTAAGTACTACATCAAAGGCAATGAATTTGATCAATGATTTCATCATTGTCAAGAGGTTAGTTTCATACAAACATGTGTGATCATATATATAAAAAAAAAATCACTCCCCCTATCAAAAACAATTTATGAAAATTTTTAAAATTTTCTTTTCTCCCCCTCTTTGAAAACAATTTGCACATTGTTTGAAATATTTACAAAAAAAAAAAATCATTTCTCCCTCTTTTGAAAATGATTTGTGCATAATTTCCAAACCTTTGTTTTCTTCCCCTATTTAAAACAAAACAATATCAATAAAAATGAGAGGAGTTGAAAAGATAATGCCAAATTTAGCATCTCCATTAATGTAGGATCTTTGCTCTAAGGTTGTTAAGCCTTCTTGAACGGAGACCCACTCTGATACCACTTGTTGGAGAATTTTTCCGGAATGCCTTGGTTAAGTTTGGAGAGCGGAAGCGAGTTGGAGTGAGGCAAGAAAAACAACACCAAGATTTTTATAGTGGTTCAGCCAACCATGCCTACGTCCATTACCTAATTCTCACTTAGGCTTTCCACTATTGATGATTGATTACGGCTCAATCCAACAAAGCCTTACATCAAGGTTGATTGTGGCTCAAACCTCTAAAGCCTACACAAGGTTGATTACAGCTCATACCTCCAAAGCCAACAAGGTTGATTACTGTTAATACCTCTAAAGCCATTGAGGTTGATTACAGCTCATACCTCTAAGGCCATTACAATATTGTTTTTCATAGGTTCACAACCAACCTTCCCCACTCTCAAAGTGTTCGTAAAAACATTTACAAGAAAATGAAAGCTCTATGCTAGAGTACATGTGTTGACACAATGCTCTTGATTTTCTCTCTAACTTGAATTTGGTGTTTTGGGGTGATGGAATGATGAAAATATTTTGGCCTTTAATCCATATGATCATCCATATTTTCCTGCCTTTCCTTGATGTATTTATAGCTTCTTTAAGCCATATGACCGCTGGGATTGAGAAACTAGCCGTTGGAGACAGTTTGTAGCTGTTACAGCTTTCTGTGCCATTCTCACGTACGTCACTTATTTCTCACGTACGTCACCTGAGAGTCTTTGCAACTCACGTATGTTGACTTTCCATATCACGTACGTTGATCATCTTGAGTAAACTTTGCGTACGTTAACATATATCTGACGTACGTCAATTAAAACACACGTACGTGAATGTTTCCTTACGTATTTGAAACATGCTTCAGAGGGTTTCAGTAGCTTCTGCTTTTCTTTAGACCCTATGTCACGTACGTGACATACTTCTGACGTACGTGAAGCACTTGCAGTGGCTTGATTTGCAATTCCGAGCTTTCTAACTTGTTTCTCTTTAGGTCAACTATTTTGCACATCATCAAAACACAAAAGAAACTCAATGTTGATAACCCATGATCCAATAGGGACACCCAACTACGGAGTAGCGTATTTTGATACACCGATGTTGTATCATTTGACTAAGTGGCTAATGATACTTTGTGCCTAAGTGGCTATATTTTGTACCTTAGTGGCTATACTATGGTGCCTAAGTGGTTAATACTGAGTCCGAGGACTCCACCTTTTGTTATTGGTCCCACTAAACCTTTGATACTATACTTTGTCAATGTTTGAAAAAAATAAATACGTTTTCGGTAAATATTTTTGAAAGAAAATATTATGGTTATGACGGATTCTAGATGACTCCACATTTTGCTTTGGTTCCATTGAGTTTTAATAGATTCTCTCTGAAAATATTTTGAAATTTGGATTCTATCTCTGTTGGATTTTTAGTATATTTGAAAAGTAAATATTATGGTTATTGCTGAGTCTGAATGACTCAACTACTTTGTTCGATTTCTTTGGATTTTAGCACGTCCCTCTTCAAATATTTTGAAAATAAATATGATTTCAATGGATATTTAATTATCTAGAAAGCTAAATGTTTTATTTGAATTTAACTGTTTAATTTCATCCGGTGATTGTCCTCTGATTACTTTGGTTGCAAAGACTTTCAAGATGGATTTTTGAACTACTTTGTATATATATACACGAGTGTACAGATATTAGTATTTGAATATATACGTTCATGTGGTAGTTTTTAAAAAATTTTCAAACCGTTTTGAGAGACTTGGTGCCGCTCTGAAGTGTTATTCACTCACTAGGGATTCTTACCCCATTTTCCTTTTCTTGTTTATGTTTATCCTATGTTTCAGGTTATTCTTGATCTCGCACCAGAGATTTCGCGAGGTGCCTTATTTGCAGTGAATGCCCTATTGTTCGGGCTGAGTTTTGTTCTGTTAGACGCTCCACACCGTAGTGGGTTATGAATTTGTATTTGATAATAAAATCGTTAATTGTTTTTAATTATATTTATTTGTTCAGTAATTGATAGCATAATTATATTTTATTGTTAAGATTATGATTTTCAAAACTTATTTTTTTTTGAAATGTTTTAATATGACTAATAAGCCTAATAATAAAGAATGAGAATGGGCATAGATGTCTGATTTTTTAGACTTGTGCAAGATAAGCCGGACTTCCACAGACGATTTACCTCGTATGTCAGTCATAGTCCCAAAATGGGTCGTGACAGTGTGTGTGAGAGATATGGGAGGAAGAGAAGTCCTTGTGGTGGTGGTGTTCAATGCAACGTTAGGTGACAAGATCATAAGAGTTAACGATTTTGATAGAGATTGGTTGAAGAGACGAGAAGAAAACTACGAAAAAAATACAAATGGCTTGTAATATTAATACTAGAGTCAATTCTAATATTGAGTTTTCAAAAGTTGAATTTCAAGGAGAGTGAATAAAATAAAATATTAGAAAAAAAAACTTCGAATTTTTTTTTGACGATGCTCATGGTTTAAATTCGTATCACGTGCTATTGACAATTCTATGTATAATTATCTTATGATAAACAGTTAAAAGAGTGGTTGAAAGTGATAAAAAAAAATAATAGTTGGAGCTGAGAAGATGGCAAAAATTTAATCAAGTTGGGAAATGTCACATTTTTTGTTTAATACCGTGGGTCCTATAATGCCAATTGTTGACTTGCTATTGACTTTCGATAATAGATCAGTTTGTTGGAAAGTATGAATCCTTTCATTTTAATCTGATAAGTATATTTGATTTGATAAAATGAAAAACTTTATTGAAGAAAGTAGAGATATATTTTCAGATATATTTAAAACTTTATGTTACATATGTGAATTGTAAATTATTGTGTGTACAATCATTGATCAATAGGATTTAGATTTTGGTGTTTGGATATATATATATATGTGTGTGTGTGTGTAAAATGTTCATTTCTTCATTGTAACCATATTTTTTTCCTTTTCACAAAATTATTTGTTGAGCATGCAAGTATGAATGAAAAACAGAAACAACTAATCCGAGGTCAAAAAGATATAGAGAAAGTAAAAATTATATAAATAGTGAAGATTCATATCCCAATGGATTAAAATTTGGGTGAAATTCATAGCGGTCCCTGAGGTTAGTGATATCTCTCTTCCAGTCCCTACGAGTTCTAAAATAGTCGTTCTGCTTTTTGGACGTTAACACCGTCAGTCAAACTTAACAGAAAGCATAAAAAGCCTAATTTGCCCTCTAATTTTAAAATAATTTACCACATAAATTGAAACAAACCAAACCAGCCATTGTAATAACCAATCCCTAACCCAATACAAAACTACATGCTTTCTCCCTCTAACCTAAAACCAAGCCCAACGCTGTATGAATAAGCTAACCAACTAGCCTTTGGTTTTACTATACTATAGGAGTCAAAAAGTCAGTCAGGTTCTTAATCCCATGGTCTAACGCTTTATCCTGTAAGTCTAGTTCTAGAGTATGTACCTTCCCTGCCCCCAATCCTGGCTGATCAACTGAGCTGCAATCCTTCCTGCCTTAGCGAGGGCTGAGCATTTCCTCATCAATAGAAGAGTCGCACATAAAGGAATAACGACTATCTAATTTAGATATTGAAAATACTGAAAAGTAAAACTACACTAATTTATCACTAAGGGACCCCCTACACCGTTCGGGTCGAAGAAGCAATGTCACTTGATCATTATCAAACTGACTACCATCTTTTTCTTCGCGAGTATAGCATGATGAGCCCAAGTTACGATAGCTCCGGATGAAAGGAGAATAGGGGTATTAAGAAAAGGGATTTCCCAAGGATCTAAAACCCCAATCCCTTTTGGGGGCCAAATACCTCCGAGGTCATTGCAATTATGGGTTGGATATCTAATTGTCCAGGCAGTAATGATAGTATCTTGTACCTGAACCGGTGGCTCACTTTTTCTAAGTAATAGGGTAGGGTAGGAACTTAATTCCCCAGCCTACAAATCATCGGGTTGCAAAGCCTTAGCTCAACCTTACCATCCGGATCAACAGGAATGCGTGTAAGTGGAGTCTTCTAGAATTCTTTCGTATGGGAGATTCTTACAAGAGTTGAGGAAATTATAGCTCCCTAACCCAAAACCCAAACCACATACTCTCTCTCTAACCTAAAACGACAACCTAACCTAACCTAACCACAAAACCCAAACCACAAAATCCAAACCACCACTCACAAACTCTACCCATCCGTTCTTCTTCTTCTTCCATCAAAACTGCATTCTTTCTTTCTCTATGTCTCACTCCGCTCTCTCTCCCTCCCCCCAGTTTCCTTTCCCTTTCCCTCCGTTTCTTTGTCTTTGTCTTTGCGTCCTGCTGTTATTCCGTGCCGCACCGCTGCCAAGAGGGAACTCAAGCAGACCCATCGCCTCCACCTTCCTCATCTCTCTTCTTGCTCTCTCTCTCTTTCTCCATGTCATTAGAGAGAATATATAGGCCAAATAAAGTCCCTCTTCACCATTGAAGCCAACTGCAACTAGGTTTGTTCATTGATGGTTGTTTACTTCATGTTTATTTCATTAATGGTAAAGTTGTGTTCCTTTTTATGAAATATGATATTGGGTTTTCATTTTTTGGATCAGTTGTTGCACTTCTATGTGTATTCCCATTAATCATGGTCGTTTAGTCTATGGTTTTAAGATCTGTTTTTCTCTTTTGGTGTTATTATTGCTTATTGAATTCTCCTTGGCTTTGGAAAGTTGGGGTCTTCTTAAGATTCCTCAATTTTGCTTACTTGATTCCTCAATTATGTGAAAAAAAGAGAAGAGTGACTCAATTGATTCTACTCAAATGGTTCTTGATTTGATGCTTCTTCAGGACTGAAATTAATTTGTGTGGAAAAAGAATGAAATGAATGCTCTAATGTGTGAGTGGGTAATGATGAATGCTCTAACACTCTAATTGTTCCCAAATTTGAATTGTTTTGATTATTTGTTTCAATTGAAGTTTTTCGCATCTATTTAGAACAGTTTTTAATGGGTGGTGGTGATCGGGATTTTGAAGGTGGTGGTGGTGGTGGTGACTAGGTGTGTGGAGGTCTGAAAGTAGGTAGAGGAGGAAGAAGAGAGAGAGGGAGAAGAGAAGTGGATGAGGAAATAAGTAGGGCATTTTTGTTATTAAATTTTAGAAATTAGTAGGACTCATGTGCCACGTCAGATTTTTTAATGTGACCCGTTATATTTGACTAGCAGTATCAGAGATAATGAGCAAAACGACTAATTTAAAACTTGTAAGGATTGGAAGGGAGAATATATCAAATCTTAGAGACCGCAATAGATTTTTCCATTAAAATTTTGAATAAATATAGGGAGAATCATGCTTTTATAACAACATAGAAAACTGATTTTAAAAAATGTCATCTCAAAAACTAATTTGTAAAAATGTGATATTAGAGAAACTGATTTATAAAATTGTCATTTTCGGGGTCTCTAATGGCTCTATGGAGTCTCTACTGGAGGTCTCTATAAGTCTCTAAGGTCTCCAAAGATCTCTACTGGTAGTCTCCAAGAGTCTTCATAGGAGTATCCACTGACATTAATATGGTATTTTTAAATTTCATAATTTTGAAAATAAGATTCTTATAAATTAAAATTTAAAGATTCTATTATTATAATATAGAAGTTATAGAGTACATTATTATAAATCAAAATTTTTCAAGGGACACCTGAGATAATTAACTCGTAAATATATAGTGTTTGGCCTATTTATGTGAATAATGCACGTCTGTTCGAAACTCTCCGGGTCCATAAAGTTGACACACACATACCCGACATTATTTCATCATGCTATTAACTATTCTCATGTTTCCACAATTGGTGCGTACGTTTTTACAAAATTAGACATTCGTCCTGTGCTTCTACAAGCTCTTTAATTTCGGATTCATGTTATTCTGGTAAGTTCTTATCTTTCATGTTATTTTAACATTCATTGCGATGTTCAAATCAACTTTTGGTTATGGCAGCATTTTTTTTAATAAGTATGGCATGTATATAAAAATTCACGTCGACCAAACTAGTAGACGGACAAAACTCCTAAAGAGTACGATGAATGGTCTGCCTAGTTTGTTGGTTATGTCAATATCGTCTTGAGTCTATTCAAGTTTTGGTTTTAATCAACTTCCACTGATTTCAACCAACGTTGTATTAGTTAGTTTGTTTAAATCTCTGCAATGCCTATATGTGTAACTAGAGGGGAGTGTTAGAAAATTTAATTGTAGCTTTCGGTGTTTGTGTTAATGAATGCTGCGTCCGTCCTCAAAAAAAAAAATATATAATCAAATATGGCGGTTTTTCATTTTTTTTACTGAAAAATTCTTTTTTATTCTTGGTGTATATTCCTATACATGTACCAAACAAATTGAAAATTGACAAATATATATTAATTTACATGTCACTTGTTAATTTGTTTGGTACATGTGTTAGGACATACGTTAAAAATAGGTAAGAATTTTTTCTTTCTGGATAGTTTTTTTTCTTGCAAAATGTCATCTGAAAAAAAATATTGACAGTTGTAAATTAACTTTACTGTATGTAATAATTTTTATTAAATTAAGGGACAATTCTTAACTCACCGTATCTTGAACTGATCCAAAATGAAAGTTTTACATTATTTATTACCAAGAATTAAATCTTCAACTCCTCTTTAGTTGGAGATACAATTCAAAATAAAATGAAACCAGACAATCACCAAGTCCATGAATCTAATTACTACCCAAAATATCTTCACTCTCTTACTACAAACCAAACATTTTCACAATTTTATCACACATGATTTCCCATTCAATAGGTAACACCAAAAAAAAAGAAGAAGAAAAAGAAACATAAATTCTACAAAGAAATTGATGAAATGACCACATAATATTGGTCAAATTATGTAAGACAACCAATAATATTGGACAATTAACAATTAACGTTTGCAAAATAATTAATTATCTATAATTAACAAGCATCGTACGATAAAACATTTAATCATCAAATCTCCTTGCTGCCTTTAATGCTTCCCTTCTTTGAGTAATTCTTGGAATGGAAATCCATAAACAAAACCAAAAGCGAAGTAATGAAAAAGGCGTCGAAGCACCATCCCAAGATGCCGGAACACCCAGCTCCGGTGAAATTGTAATAAAAGATCCAACCCATTATTCCAAAGCTCGCAAAGAACTGCAAAATCTGGCAATCCGTCACCATTTTCTTCCAATTCGGCCTCCTTCCTAGCGTGCACAACAAGTAATAGAAGTACATCACCACATGCACCATCCCATTCACCACCACCACCACCGGAAACATCGACTGCGACATCCTCAACGACATGTGGCACATGATGAGGACCGCGGCATGGTGATAGACGTGGAGGAACGTCAGCCGCTGGAACGAGTTGCTGAGGATGATCAAAAGGGTGTCCACGAATTCATAGACCTTTGATAGGTAAAATACATAAGCCCAGAAGAAGAGAGGACCCTTTGGAGGCGTGTTTTTGGGGTAACAAACGACGTAGTCTAAGTTCGGAGAGTGGAGGATAATGGAGAGAGTGGAACCGATGGCCAAGATGAAGGAGAGGCTGACAAGAACTAAGTTGTGGACAGTGGTGAGTGTCTTTAAAAGACGGTGGCCTACAAAAGGGATGATGATAACGGACGCGGAAGCGAGTATGAAAGTGAAGAGATGATAAAAAACAATGGTGAACGTGAGAAACTTCAGAGAGGAGCCTATGGTTTCTCCTTGCTTCCAAGAAAAGTTGACGATCTTTTGGTGGTTCACAAGGTAATACTCAAGAGGAGAGAAAATTGGGTTCTTGACAAGGTGGTTTTCGGTTAAATACTTGACTGTTGAGAAAATGAAATCCATGGCGGAGGCCACGGCAGTGGAGGGAGGAGATTGTGATGGTGGAGGAGGAGGAGAAAGGAAAGGGAGATATAGAGGAGAAGTGTTTAGGGAAGTGTGAGTAGAGGAAAACACAATTATGATCAAGTATGGGGCTTGGAAGTGGAGGTTTTTAATGGGGACGTCTGTGGTCGTAGCTGGATTGTGTAACGCTGAGTTTTAGTCCCTTTACATTTATTTCTCATATTGACTATGCTAACCTATAATAAGCAAGAAACTTTTTCCACGTCAACGGTCTACAGTTTTCGGATTTAATTTCAATAGATAGGTAAAATAGTTTTTGCGCCAAGTGTTCCTATTATATTTAGATATAAAAGATATATGCAAAGTTTATAATTTAAATTTCTTGAAATTTATGCATTTCATAAGGTTTTATTGAAAAAAAAAGTACAAATTTACCATTTGTTGGTTGACTAGCATATCGTCGTCGGATTATTTGCCATAGGAGTTTAATTCTCTGAGATTGTTACCATCTCTGAAAAAACTTTTCTTTTACTTTTATTATACTAACAAGTTGTTAGTGAACGAATTATATTGTGAGAATCGACTCGAAGTTATAAAACTAGTATTTTCGCACACCCAAATAACTTCATCGCTTTAACCTTGAGGTTCAGGTTGAAACCCTTGTAACAAAATAAAATTGTTTCAATCTCCCTTGTCACTATTTAGTTTCTTGTTTTACTAATCAATTTGTTGAAGAAATCAATACGTGAAATAGGCCTATCAACTAATATTGTTTTATTTTAATTTTTTAAGAAACCATCAAAACAATATGGGGTTTTATCAGATCACCATATCTCGTCATGATAAAACAAGCCTAGTAAAGAAGACAACATACGAATAATAGAACCATAAAATATCAAAACTCATGAACCAACATCAAACAATGTTGTAATATAATATTAAGCATCCATGTTCGTTATCAACATCTGCAACAATGTGGATTTAGTTTTATAGAAAAATTAAGGTTAGGTTTAGTTGAGAAAATAGTTTTATGTTTCTTATTTCCTATTTTCGGTTTTGTTTTGTTTTCTAAAATAATTTAAAAACAATGAAAATTTTAGTGTTGCATGAATAAATTTTTTATTTTTTCATTTCTATTTTCTAGTTTTTCAAAAAAAAAAAGTAGCAAATTTCTACAACTAAACCGGCCCTAATATTTTAGCTAAAATGAGACAACATTTTTCTTCCCAAAATGTCGAAATCATAGTAATTAGTTCTTAGTTGCCGGACTATATATCTACACTACAATACAAACACTACAATACAAACAAAAGAGTTCGTGACAAATGAGCTATGACGAAAACAACTTTAGCAAGATGAGAGGAAAGGATAGACCTACGGCAATCTAATTATTATTTTTTTAATGTATTACGGATATTTTAAAATAATTTGCAAACCGATCGAGATGTTTTATGCAGAAAACACATGACATTTTAATTCGTTACAGCGACGAAACTTATGAACCACGAAACTCAGAAACTACAGAGGTATTTTTGCAATTGAAAAGATTGTGATCACACTCTTAGATATAAAAAAAGGGGAGAAAGAGAGAAACAAAAAGAAGATTTTGTACCATATATATCTTTTCGTCCTGGGTTAGAATCTTCATTTTCTCTGATGATTAGAGAAAAGATTAATTGTACACTAATACGTTTGTAATTCGATTATATATAACGTTACCTTTAATACTAATGAGTTTGGAATTGAATTTTTTAGTATAAGTAAATTACAAGAAGAAAATGTTGGAAAAAAATTACAAGAAGAAAATGAAGATTGTATTGGATTTTATGTCTATTTGTTGGCATTAACTCATCAAGGCGTTCATCGTGAGATCCGATGATAATTTCTATGACTTAAAAATTAGGAACTAAAATATAATATTTTTAGTCAAATGGCTTCATTAATGATGAGATACTTCCAACATGTTGAACACATGAGATTAATTTCTTTAAGAGGTCATATGGGTTAGTGTCAAATTTAAGGAAAAGAGGAGAATTAACACTCACTAATGTGTAAATTCAACCCAATCGCTAATACAACCAAATGAATCTTCCTGTAAAAAGGTTATCCCAAAATAGCGTATAAGATGAACTTAATGTTGGGATTTAGGTGTTATATATAGCTGTTATAATTTTTTTTCACTTAATAGATTCTTTTAGCATGAAATTTTTGCGCATGTTATTTTAATTTTGACGAGAATTAATTACATTGACAACATGATGTGGCTGTTAGTACGACATCTTATCCCCTTGTACAGTGAGATTCATCAACAATAGAACAATCTATTATAAATTCGTTGCTAATTTGTAACGAATTTCGTCGCAATAACTAAATAGAAAAAATCATTAAGTCTGATTGGTGCAGCTTCTCACTTTCAGGAGATTGCAATAGACAACTCAAAATAAAGAGGACAAAACTAGATTTGAATCCCACAAGAATTAAACAAGGGACCATGTGAAGTTGAATTCAAACAAATTACCACTTCTTCAAGCAATCAATTAATTGTTAAATCATGTATATTTTTGTATAAATACATTCCAGTTAAGTAATTTATTAATTAATCTTCGTTAGTTAACTAACTCAAGACGATTTTAAGTAAAAAGACAAATAAAACTGTTAATTCTTTATTAATTAATAATATCTAATTCTCTGTGTTTAAATAATTCAAGGTCATTTAAAGTAAAAGAAATAAAATTATAGCTAGATCAATGGTTCAGTTGACGTGGCATTCCTATGATGTGCCACATGGACACTGATGCCATGTCATTAAAGCTGATATGGCATTCTTATACTTCAACTTGTGTCACATGATCACTAACAACCACATTATTATTCTACTAGTGTCACACCAACAATAAAATTAAAAATCAGGACGAGAAAATGCAATCGGAGTTCACGTTTTCATCGTTTTGGTAAAATCAAGTTCACCACAAAGACATTGCTCATTGCATCAATTTAATTTTTTATGGAAGAGTCCAATCCTTATAAGTGCTGACTCAACCAGGCTGAGCACTGTACACTATCAATTCAACTAAACCAACCGCGATACATTGAAGTAGACATGTAAAATTTGAATCGGAACCGGCAAATCAAACTGAAATCGGACCGGTCAAAATCGGAACCAAACTGAAACCGGCCGATCAAAACCGGAGAATTACGGTTTAAGTTCTGGTTTTATCCCTCTAGAAACCGTCGAACCGACAGTTCGAATCTCTATTTTTTTTTCAACTCTATAAATACACCTACCCTATTCCTACAAATTTCACACTATTTCTTCTCTCTCAAAAATTTATTTTGCTCTAAATTTATCTTATTAATTATTTATATTTTTTTTATTGCAATTATGTTTTCTATATTTCTCAAAGTTATTTTTTGCAATTACATTTTTCAAATTTCTTCTAATTTTTAACTATAATTTAATTTAGTTATTTTATTACATTTAATAAAATTTAATGATTTTTTTTTAATTTTGTTTAAAATTATGTGATGTAATTACTAAAAGAATAATTAATTTGTTTGAAAATTATTAAAAAAATATTTATAATACAATGTATTATTGGTACTATAATTAATTATTGAATATAACAAAATTTACAAACCGGAAAAAAATTGATTGGATAAAATAGCAGATTAAAAATAAAATTTCAAAAAAAAGAGGGAACTCAACCAGAATTAAAACTGGCGGTTTAACCGGTCAAAATCGGAATCAAAACCGCACAAAAACAAATTTGAAATCGAACTTAAACTGGACCAAACCGTGAGAACCATGGTTTAATTTTGGTTCCTCTATTTTAAAAATCAGAACCGCCGATTTTCAAACCGGCAATGAGTCTGGTTTGAAGGGTTGGTGCAGTAACACGGTAAAACACATGACGCCTTCTCCTCGGATAAAACAATTAATAAACAGGAAAACGTGTTACACTTGTTGCTCTCATATATCCAACTATATATAATTTTGCCCAGACTATGAAACACAGTTTACAAGATATTTTTTTTAGATATTTTTATTGTTGTTCTAAATTTTTGTACAGGTCATATATGAGTATTTATTGGCAATTAAAAAAAATTTTACGATACCAATTGTCCCAAAAGAATAGATCGAGACCTTGTTCAATAGCATTTCTATTTTCTGAAAATTTAAGCATACATTTTTTTAAGTCTAATAAATAAACCGGTACAGGGGAGAGCCAAGTAGGGTTGGCCAACCCCACATGCAGCCAGGTAATCATATACCCCTTATCTGCCTCCACTGCTGTGACTCCTGCCTCTTCCCCCATTTGTTCTTTTTAGTTTTTTTTTTAACTAAGGTGAAACATCATCATTTTGCATGGGTTTAAAACAAAAAAAAATGTAGCCTTAGCGAACCACAAGGCAAGTTTAAAAAACAAAAGGGTTACAAGACAATGGTCTTTCATTCTTTTCGACCCATCCCCTTTCATTTTCTTTGTTATTGTTTCTCTTCGTATTCGACCAACCAAGGAGCAGTAGCGCATGCCATTCTCTTCTTCCCAGACCATCATCTCTGCCACTACGTCCGCGCCGCCGGTAAACTTGCTCCTTTCAAGTTTAAACTCTTCTTTCAGCAACTCAGTTAATTAGATTTAGGGTTTGACGGTTCCATGCGTGTTAATGTTAGGTGAGCAGTCTGCCACTCCGCCGTAACATTCCTTTCTTCCAAAACCAAAATCCAGACCACTGAGACACCTCAGACCAAATGCCGATTGCATTCGAAGAAGTCGCCATCCGTCAAGAGAATTTCAATAACCTTTTTTTCTTTTAATTTCAGTTAATTAGAGTTTGTTAATTGTTAGGTTTTTAGATTGAATTAGTTGGATTGTTAAGTTGTTAAAAATTATGAATTGTTGAGAATTGTGAATTGCTGTTTTTTTTTACTATAAACCTTCAGTCTTTCAGAAAGTAAATTTCAAAGAAGTATCGCATTTTAAAACTCTTTCACGAATATGCATCAAACTGTCAACCAATACCTAACCATTATCATTGAAGTTTCCTCTTATAGCCCTCACAATTCAGTAAAACAAAATATCATGACTCCAATTAATCAATCATCTTGTGCATTCTTGTAGTCTACACTTGCTCCAGGTTCCATGAGTATAAAAGCTATATCAGTCCGATTAAATAGAGCAGCATACACAAAAACAAAAGTCTCAATAAATAGCTTTGCTTTTTCTTAGCAAAGAATAGACTAGTACACGAAAAAGGTCAGCGAGAGAGACAGACAGAGATTGATGCGGGCAAAATATTACATTAAGAATTCTATTTTAGTTAGATTTATTATTTAGGAATATTTACTTTAGTTTATTCTGTTTAGGAATCTTATTAGGGTTTTTCTAAGCTCTATAAATATGTAACCGTTTTATTTAATTGAGGTAGAGAGTTTGATAAAAATATGTAGGTGTGAGTGCATTTGCTTCTTCTCCAAATATCGGTATTCCTGTGGAAATCAATGATTTTTTATGTCTATTTTCCTGGATATTCTCAGAATCAATAAGTCAATAGAAAATTATTTTACGGCATTTATGCGCAAATCAATAGATTCAATATTTATCCCCTTTAACTTCTTCTTTCCATTGCATCAATTGGTATCAGAGATGAACGACCTTGCCGCAAGAAGACAACAACGGCTTGAAGATGTCTATGAATTCGAGGGCGAATTCTCTCCACCCTGGGGAGAATGATGCGAGAAAAATATTACATTAGGAATTCTATTTTAACTAGATTTCTTGTTTAGGAATATTTTATTTAGTTGATTCTATTTAGGACTCTTATTAGGATTTTTCTAAGCCCTATAAATATGTAACTGTTTTATTTAATTAAGGTAGAGAATTTGATAAAAATATGTAGGCGTGAGTTCCTTTGCTTCTTCTCCAAATATCGGTATTCCTACAGAAATCAATGATTTTTTATGCCTATTTTTTTTGGGTATTCTTAGAATCAACAGGTCAATAGAAGATTATTTTCGGCATTCGTGTTTGAATCAACGAATTCAATATTTATCCCCTTTATCTTATTTTTTCTCCTGCATCAGAGATCCATACCAGATGTAGTAAAGACAATCCTTGCTTGTCACGACAATTAGCATCCAGCCAGTCAAAGAAAAATTATTTAATTCCACTGACGGTCCGATCTCACGTCGAAAAATTTTTGGCTCTGCCCCTACGATGGTATGACTCTTTCTTTTAATCAAAGAATATTTTGAGTTAGGAGGATCTATCTCACGAACTCTTAACACTAAAATTGACTCTAGTACGAATGAACTATAAGACTATTGGTATTTATAAGTTACTTTTTGTGACAACGAATATTAAGATTTGTGCTTGTTCAACTAACAACGAGTATTAAGATTTGTTTGTTTGGTTCCTTGTTTAGGTACAAAATATTGTTAAATCCATTTGGTTATTTTGTACATCAGAGGGACAAACTTTGGGTGCTCTTGGGTTTTGGTTTTCTTTTGAGATATTCTCCACACTTGTCATTCTCATTTTATTTAGTGGATTTTACTCATCCCTTACTTGTAGACGTAGGCTTAAAATCCAAAGCACATAAATTTTGTGTTATCTCTATTTTGATTATTTCTTCATTTGTTTGCTATTTAAGATTATTGGCACCATCGATCGATCCTTCGATCCGTAACAAACTGGTATCAAAGTGTTTGCTTAAGGCCAACATTTTAAATGGCAAGTACAAGGTTTGACATAGAGAAATTTGACAGTAGTCAAAATTTTGCTTTGTGACAATCAAGATGATAGGAGTCTTGGTTCAAAATGAGTTGCACAAAGTTTTGCTGGGAAAAAATAGAATACCAGAAACTATGACCGCAGATCAGTTTGATGAGCTTGATGAAAGGGTTGTCATTGCAATATAGTTTTGTTTGGCAAACTCAGTTCTCAAGCTAGTCTCTAAAGAAAAGACAGTTGCAAGATTATGAGCAAAGGTGGAGTCGTTGTATATGACCAAATCCTTGATCGATAAGCTACATGCCAAACTCCAATTCTACAACTTGTAGATGGAGGAAGGTACACCTATCAAATCTCAGCTTGATGGATACAACTCTATGTTACTAGATTTAGAAATCTAGATATGACTGTTGATGATGCCCTTAAATTATTATGTTCATTGCCACCATCTTACAAGCTTTTCGAGGTGCAATGCTCTGTAGCAAGAGTATTATAACTCTGAAAGATGTTTAATCTGTTTTACTTTCTAGAAATTTGATTGATAATAAATTAGTAGTAGTGTGGTTGATAATCAAGGTGATGGCTTGGTTGCTAGAGGAAGACCAACTGAGAGAAAGCTTGGTGATAGCAAAATGAAGGCAGATCAAAGTCTAAGCACAAGAATTTGACCTATAATTATTATAAGAAAAAGGGGCATATTAAGGCTGAATGTTTTAAATTGAAAAATAAGCAGTCTCATGAAGATAAATCCTCGAGGGCTAATGTTTCAAAACACAAGTTTGTTAATGATCTTTTCGCCGCTAACTATCAAAAGTGCAGGTTTAAAGATGAATGGATTCTGGATTCTGGTTGTTCTTACCACATGTGTCCGAACAGGGATTGGTTCTCCATTTATGAATCTGTTGAAGGTGGAGTTGTCTTTGATCGCCTTCTTGCAAGTATATAAGAGTCAATGTAGTTTTAACCCTCAAGAGTATCCTAGGGTATCGAATTCTCGAAGAACGTGAATTAATTGTGATCGAAAAAATAAAATCATGATTGGTTTATGATTTTTGGTTGATTAAAACAAAACACAATGCAAACATTGAATGTTATAGTTTTAAAATAAAGGATTCAATAAGAGAAATGAGTTGGAGCTTTAAGATTTCGGTTAGAACTCAAATTTTACCAAACTAATGAATTGGGTTCAATGATTTGGTATTCTCACCATTGCTCTAGTCGGAAACCTCTCTCAAGATCAATAAACCATCTTTACATCTATTAAGTGCGTTCTATCGGCCTCACTTAATCAAATTAGAGTCATTAAGAACTTTGGACATTTCATCAAACACTTTGTATGCATTGAGTATTTCTATCCTAACACTCATAAATTCATTGCTTGTAGTCTCACGTAACCTTCATCTCTCAATTCTTCAATTGGATTTGCTAAAACTACAACCTAAGTAGCCAATCTAAGCTATAGTCATTTAGAACAAGTCAATGAACTAATCACACTTCAATAGATAAATAAAAGATGAACAAGCACAAAACCCGAGCATTAGCACAACAAAATCATCGTCCTAACCTGCATCTTTACACCCCAACTAAGAAAAGTAAGCTAACATTTTGAAATCAAGCATAAACACATTAATATCCATTAAAAGCAACATTAAAATCCGAATACAAAAGAGGAAAAGTCAAAGAGAACAAGACCTAAGAATCTTTGATGATAGATTCCAAAAACAGTAGCCTTGGGTGATTGAAATTCCTTTGCTTCTCCTTAATTTAAACCTAAACTGACAAGAAATTAAAGAAAGTACTTGAAAAGGAAAAACCTAGATTAGAAATTGAAAGATATGTAAAAGATGTCCTATGTAATACCCCGGATAATTTTTATAATTATTTTGGGATAATTATATTTGGAGTAATTATTTTGAATAATTATTAGTGGATAATTAGTTTTGGGAATAATTATTTTTTTTATAATTATTTTAAATAAATTTGGGTAAAAATGTGAAATAATATTTTTTGGTGTTAATATGATTTTTGAGGTATATTGGGTAATTAAATTAAGTGGAAATTGGTTGGAATTGAAAAAAAGAAAGAAAAATGAAGAAAAGAAAATCAGAAATCGAACTACA
>CAODLS011271942.1:0-12223 GCA_948243855.1 Flueggea neowawraea | reverse complement strand
AGAATCTCCAAATATCTAAATTAGTTCTCACACAAATGCAAAATCACATTTTGCTCCCTAAATGGCAAAAATCACATTTGGTCCTCAAATGACAAATTACACAAATAGTCTAACTTTCGATTCAACCGATCGAAATCGATTTCAATCACCTACATTGGTCCTAATAAACCTCAGGAACATGAATTCATACTTGGTTTCTCAAAAACAACTCAACATTTCCAAAAATTTCACAAAATTCGAACCTAACCCTAGCCCATTCAATATCTCATCAAAACCTTTGATTCAAAGCTTGAATCATGTTTATCTAACCTCAAACAATCATTATGTAACAACCTAAAACATTCATTTCAACAGAATCACTCAAAATCCGAAACCCATTTCAAATTCGGCGTAAAACCCATAATCCGAATTTGAAGTGTGAAATGGATGAAATGAAGAGATTAGCGAAGTTATCTTACCTCTAGGAACGGAATGGGAACAATGGGATGCTCCAGGAATGCATCCCGAGCTGATTTGAATGAGAGAGAGGAGGAAATAAGGAGAGACGACGAAGAGAGTCGGATGGGGTATATATAGAACCCTACCCAAAAACGGCATCGTTTCAGCCTTTTTTAGCACTTACTCGAGTAACTCAGGAAGTTACTTGAGTAAGCCTTGCTTCCAGGAAGAAATTTGGCCTGCTCATTTGAGTAACTCCAAAAGTTACTCGAGTAAGTCTCATTTCCAGCACAACACTGAAGCATGAACTCACTCGAGCAAGGCCAACTGTTACTCGCATGATCCAACCTTAAATTACTCGAGTAACACCATTTTTTACTTGAGTAATTCATAATATGGAGGTCCAAAAACAACACGGTTACTCAAGTAATTACCTACTTACTTTAGTAACCTCAACTTGACTCCATAACATTGATTTATACAAACACCACCAACATCAATCAACATCTCTGAACTCTAAAACTTGGCAAATTGATATTATCTACATCTTCAAACATCAATTCCTCCTAAAAGCATTCCAAAATCGAATTGGAGATTGGACGAGGTTTAATCAAAATTGAATGGGGTTCAATAGAGGATCTTATCAGACTTGAACAGAAAGCTACAGAGATATTCATCGGAAAGGACTGGGTATTACAGTATGTGTGCATGTAATATTTTTCAAAAACATTTTCAAAACAGTTTATGTGATGCACCTATGAGGCGACCTGGAGTGTCGTTTCCTCACTGAGTTTTCTCACCCCTCCCCTTTAATATTTTTCAGCTTATCTCGGCTTTTATCAGCAGTGAGGATCATTTGTTCATTAAATGAGTGCCCTTTTGTTTGGGCCTAGTTTGTATGGTTATGTTAGTTGCTCCACACCGGGTTATCTATGGGATTATGGATCTGTATTTGCTAATACTTTGTCTTTAAATGATTTTACTTATAATTATTTATTTTGTATTATTATATTTATGATTATGTTTTTAATATTAAAGAATATTACTTTTAAAAAAAAAATTATCAATTAAACCATTTTAATATGATTAATAAGCTGTCTAATAAAAATTTTGGGTATAAGTTCTGTACGCCGAGGCTTGTGCGAGATGAGTTGGGCTTTCTTGGACGATTCGCCTCGTATGCCGGTCATGGTCCAAATACGGGCTGTGACACCTACTATCCATTAATTGCCACTTCACATGGTCATGAGGGATTATGTGAAGTTAATGCACGCAACTCACCACATTAGTAAAATCAAGTACATCGATTAACTCAAGTGGGAGTATTAGACAATTGTGTAAGTTCAAGTTGTCTAATTGTGAGCATTACATAGAAGGAATACTAGTGAGAAAACCATTTCAAAAGGCACTTCGAGCTAAAATACTTATTGCTATTAATCCACTTTTTATGTTTGACATCAAAAGATTGAAAGGGCAAGGCTAAGGCCTACTACTTCATCACTTTAGTATATATGATTGTGGAAGGCACAGAGATATCTATTTGATATCTCATAAAGAATAATCAAGTTAGTTCTTACTTCTTGCAAGCCAAGATGAGAATCAATCAAAGCTTTGTGGATTGATTAAAGTCGTGAACATCTCTATATGGTGAGACCAACATTTTGTGTGATGAAAGGGAAGTAAACATACATTGTTTATTCCTGTACTCCGCGAATAAACCTCTGACCGACTTTTAACAAGCGCACGGTTGTCGTTGTAATTTTTCCTTAGGAGTATCCCTAGGATATCAAATCTACAGGAATGGTTTGCTAATGTGATCGATTCGTGACAAGAAAATTTAAAAGTTCAATAATTGATTTTTTGTATTTCCAAATGAAAACAACAATGTAGTAATGTAAATGCTCAAAGTAAATTGTAGAGAAATGCAAACAATAAATGGTAACGTGTTAGGGTTTTCGAGACTTGATCGAGACTTCCATTTGTTATACTTATGAATGAGTTATTAATGGGATGAGTGTTTTCTCACTAATGTCACTTAAAGCCTCTCCCAAGTTCATTCAAGCTATGTGTACATTTATTAGGAGGGTCCTTTCGGCCTCACATAACTAAACTAGACTCATTAGGTTCATTCGGGACTTTCATCAAACACCTTACCAACATAGAGTATGTCTACCCTAAGTATGGTAATTTCAATGCTTGTTAACCTCATCTAAGTTTCATCTTTTGATCCTTCACCTAACCTTGTCAATAACATTATCATGTTGATCAAGCATAACAACATTCATTTACACAAGTCATTGAATCAATCCAACAAAAACACAAAATATGACATGAAATACATCAAACCCATTCATAAATATAGCAAACATCCATCAAAGACTACATCTCTCAAACTTAACAAAGGGTTTAGCCTACCATGATTATGTACATAAAAATAAGGCAAATATTCACTAAACTAATCATGGTAAACTATAAGGAAAATAAAGAGAAAAGAGAGGAAATAAGGTGTAGAGAAGCTTCTCTATGTTAATGTGTAGAGAAATCTCCAAGTCTTTAAAGTGCTCCTCTTCTTCTCCTGCAACCTTAATGTACGTTCTTGAAGAAAAAAAAAGAGGGAAGAATGTGTTCTTCCAACCAAAAATAAAAGATGTAGTGTAATATGTCTAAAGTGTGTAGATAAATGAATAAGAAGGGATATTTATACCCCTTGACATGTGTTGCAACCCTACTAGTCATCATGCCAAAAATGCCCCCAACTGTGTCCATTTTGTCCACCAAAAAGGTCTAACCCATGTCTAAGTTGTCCACCAAAAAGTCCAAGACGTACTCAACTTGGACACCTCCAGCAGGTCAGCCACGGGTGGAGCCACCACCGTGCCGTCACCATGCTCGTTTACATGGGTGTGGGCCTTCTTTGCCCGAAAGGGTGCAAAATGCCCTAACCACAGGTTGGACCACGACCGTGGTTCAGGGCGTGGCCAGGCCACCATGGCCATGGTCTACCCATTTTCATTCATTTTTTGCGCCGCTTTTTTGTGTCTTTTTGCGCTTCCATTTTACATTCTTCCAATTCATTCCCAACCTAAACCAAAAACAAAAAATGTGTAAATATACCGTTAAAAACTCGATTAAAGGTTCAAAATAGATAAATTTCTGCTTGAATACAAGTGTAATTTAAGGATATATCAACCTCATAGTGAAAATGAGAAATGAAACTCTCCTAAATATGGTGAGAACTACGATGGCAAAGGCCACAGTGTTCAAAATATGTGTGCCCTCCAAAATTGTTACTTATACATCTCATGGGTTGTGGATTGGCTGAGCGCATGACCTAAACTACTTGGAGCTAAGAGATGTATTGTCAATGTTCACGATTCATTTGTCCATAACGATGAATAGGCTTAAGATTTTAGATACTTAGCTAAGTCAAGGTGATACATTAATCGTGAGATAATGAAAATGGCATAGTAATGAGTTATTAGCGATCACATTCTTATTGAATAGATTTCTTAGCCGAGATAGAGTGGAAGAGATTTCACTTTCTTTGACACTCAGGAACTAAGACCCTCAGGATCACTCCATTCAAGTGGGAGAATTCTTGATGAGAATAAGAATGAGGAGTGAGGAAGAAAGTTGGGTAATGTAATGTAAATTGCAAGCTTGAGTTTACAATATCAAGAGAGGACAATACAAATTACATCATTAAGTTTAAAAATATTAAGAGATCAGTCCGAGAAATTGTTATCTCTTTCTTTGAAAGGGATACATCGAAAAAATATTGGAACAATTCAACTTTTATCTCACCTACCTCAAGTGTGTGCGGATGTTGCTGATCCTTACTTAAGTGGGAGCAAGATTCCTATTTTCCAGTGGGAGTAGAGAACTTGATCCTAGTGGGAGTTCCTATGTGGAGCTTAAACCCAGTGGGAGAATTTTTCTTTTGAAAATACGTAAGTCTAAAAGGGATAAAGTCTCACGACTACATTTTTTTGATAAAAGAATTGATCGTGATCGTTTTAGTAACCACACAAGTCAAGGATAAACATGCAAGTATGTTAGAGGTTCACTTATCCCAGTAAAATTAATATAGATTAAAGCAATCATAATGTAAATGACATTTGAGAGATTAAACCGTACTTGAGTACTGGTTAATATACCTAAAAGGCGAGCACCCATTGGAGATAAGTGGATACGTAAGCAATAGATTGGGGAAGACATCGATAATCGCTAAAGGAGATTTAGTCAACAAGATTGGAAAGTCTAACTTGTTGAAAGATTTACCTTTATCAAATAGACTTTGATATTCAGTCTAGTCTATACATTGACCTACATCAATGAATGTAAATACTCCTTTTCTCAATAGAGATTTTGGAGAAGAGACTTATATGGTTTCACCTAATGGTTTTATTGTTTAAGGTATGACCTTAGAAAATATAGGTTTAACCTAATTGTTTCATTGTTTAAGGTATGGCATTAGACAATCTTCGAGAGAATTGTATACTCATACATGTTATGATAATACCAAGGCGAATCTTGTCATTCTAACATTGTATGAACATCACACTTGTAGCTAAAAATGGTCTAGCATACTTGAATGACTCCAAAGATTACTAATATGGGTTAACCTTGGAGTCAAACTCCAAGAGATTGTTCGAGTAGATTGTTGTTGCTTTCCAAGTGGGATGGATCCAAAAAGTACTTGAATGCTTCAAGAATGCATAAATGCATAACCCATAAATGCCCCATGACTAAGAGCAAGTCTCTTGGCAAGTGCGTGTGTCCATAAACCTATGTGAAAGGAAAAATGTCACGACCCATGTTGGGCCAATGACCGTCATACAAGGTGAACTGTCTATAGGAGCCCAACTTGTCTTGCTCAAGCCTCGGAGATACAAATATTCTACACAAACATCCATTTATGAAAACATTTATTTAATAAAATACGATATATAAGAAAATGGTATAAATACAATACTATCAAAATAACATATAAAACCGTTATAATGTGATCAAAATCCAAAATACAAACGTATAGCCCAGTATCCCCACAGAAACTCGGCATGAAACTCTAGTAGCAGAATACAAAATTAGAGTCTGAATTAGGGCACTCATTGAATAGCAAAGAATGTCTCACTGGTCACGAGATGGCAAACAGATGTTGAGCGTCAAAATATATATGTAAGCTAGGCAAAGGAGATATACAGAAATAAAATGGGGGTCAGGACCCAGTGAGGAAATAACACTTCATATTGTCTCATACAAAGACAATTTTGAAACCATTCAAAAGATACCGCACACATATATACTGATATAATATGTATACACAATACATATGTACCAGCTTTCAAAAAATATTTTATTAAAACGTTCGCATCCAGAGTAGACAACATGCATTCAAATAGTATATATGTATATATATATATATATAACAGAGTCAGAGTATGTGACTAGAGCAGAATGAACAGCATAGTATTGTGGACTCTGCCACCAGACTTGACAGATCATGTATCTGGTCAGATACACGGTCACCCCTTTACCCTGGTAACTAGGGCTTTGACAAAGCGTTGATATATCAAAGGTTACATACCACATAACTAGGTGTCCCAAATCTTAGAATAAATATATTATATACCATAATATAACAGACATTCATGTAGAACAAATTTCCATATTTTCAGAAGACATATATATATATACCAATATATATTAGCAGAGTAAAAACATTGGTTATTACAAACCACAAAAGTACGATTAATAATTAGCTAAATAATTATTAGTCAGATTTCATGTCATATCCCGACACAACAAAAACTATATATGTAGAAAGAAACAACCTATGTGTCTGAAGCTTCCATTTCACTCACATGGTGTTCAAAGCTGACAATCCACTCAAGCCCCACTCGGTGGCTGATCGTGCTAGCAGGAATAGGAAGTTGGAACAGATACATCCATAAGGGATATCAGAAAAATGATGTTGGTACTATGGCGGTACAGAATGCATGATATGCATATATAGATGCTGACCCTCGAGGTCACAGAAAACCTAGCTCGAAAGAGAATCTATCACCTTCTACACAAAATCCGAAATCTATGCAAAATTATAGTTAGGTCCCTTAACTAAGTAAAATTACATTATAGTCCTCAAATTTTCCAAAATTTTCAACTTAGTCCTCAAAGAATTATACTAGTCCTCTAAGTAGTCAAAATCATTAAATAAGACCCATAACTCTCAAAAATCACCAAATACGAAAAGATACAAGCATGACCCCTAAAATCACGGCTTACTCAAGTAAGTTAGAGGTTTACTCGGGTAACTCCACCTTGAATTACTCGCGTAAGCAATTTCTTACTCGAGCAATTCCACCATGGGTTCACTCAAGTAAGTTCATGACTTACTCGAGTGATTCCCTGCCCAGAAATCTCCAGAAATCCTCAAACACCATTCAACTGATTGGAACATTACCAATCACCCATATTTCTCCTAAACAACCTCTAGAACATTATTCTATACCCGAATACAACAATGCAACTTGAAATCACTTAAACCCGAATTGGTTCATACGCATTTATGAACAACTTCGATTCTAATGATTTCAGACTTAACCTAGATGTTTCTAGACTCCCATAGTCCTGAATTTATCAACCCTAGCAATCATTCTCATCAAAAATACCAAGAACACATTTCAAATCCGAACCCTAGTTCAAGCCATCACTACCCAAAATGCACAACAAAAGGATGCATTCAAAGAGAAAAAGAGAGCAACAATAATGGAAAAGAATAGATCTTACCTCAAGGAATCAATGGTAGGCAATGGAGAAGGAAGATGGACGGATTTGGGAGTAAATATGGCTGTTGGAAGGATTAAATGACGAAGCAAGGTTGGGTGAGGGTATTAAATAGACCAAGAAGGCAAAACGCAGCGTTTTACTAACTTCCTGTGTTAATTCAGGACTTACTCGAGTAACTCAGAATGTTACTTGAGTAATCCTTATCCTAAAGGAACATCCAGGCCCAGCTCACTCGAGTAAGTCCAAATCTTAGGCCAGAATATGTATCCTGGGCGTACAAAACATGTGGAACTATGACCCTCAGTCATAATCTCCTCGCGTATGCCACCCAAAGATGGTACACACAATCTCAGTCCAAACCAAAGGACTCGAGTAATGCTAAATCTCGGTACGTTAGAGGATTTAACCTTCTCCATCAAACTCAAAATCTCAGGATCCTCCTTCTGAGCCTCTCTAATACAATCCAAAAGAATAAGTCTTGCCTCAATATGACCCAATAATGCTCCTGAGTCATCAAACTATAACTCAACTTCGGAATCCATCAGACGTTGCCACTTTGACACTGCAGCTCATCTCTCAATGGAGATATGAGCTAAGCTACCCACCGACTTCCTACTCAGAGCATCGACAACAACAAATGCCTTGCCAGGATGATATGATATGATGCAATCATAATCCTTTAGCAACTCTAGCCAACGTCTCTGCCTCAGATTCAAGTCTCGCTGCCTGAAGATGTACGTCAAACTCTTATGATATGTGAAGATCTCAAAAGTTTATCCGTACAGATAATGCCTCTAGATCTAGAGTGCTAACACCACTGCTGCTAACTCCAAAACATGCATCAGATAGTTCTGTTCTTTCCTCTTAAGTTGTTTCGATGTATAGGCGATCACTTTGCCATGTTGCATCAACACATAACCTAGGCCAACTCTTGATGCATCACAATACACCGCAAACCTCCAGAACTCGATGTTAACACCAACATTGGAGCATTGGTCAAAAAATTCTCCAGTTTCTAGAAACTATCCTCACACTTATCAGACAAGAAAAATTTGACTCCATTTTGCATCAACAGAGTCATAGGAGCTGCAATCCTCGGAAATCTTGGACAAAACTCTTGTAGTATCCGACCAAGCCAAGGAAACTTCGAATCTCAGTAATAGTCTTAGGCCTCTCCCAATGGAGTAAAACCTCCACTTTCTTGGGATCTACCAAAATATCCTCTTTCGACACCACGTGTTCTAGAAAAGCTACCTACTCGAGCCAAAACTCGGACTTCAAAAACTTATCATAGAGGTGATGTTCTCGCAAAGTCTGCAACACTGATCTCAAATGGTCCTCGTGCTCTTCCCTACTCCTTGAGTAGATCAATATGTCATCGATCAAGATAATGACAAAATGATCTAGGTACGGTCTGAACACCCTGTTCATCAAATCCATAAATATAGTGGGAGCATTTGTCAGACCGAATGACATCACCAAAAACTCATAGTGGTCATATCTTGTTCAAAATACAGTATTAAGAATCTCCTCATATCGGATCCTCAACTGATGATATCCTGACCTTAAGTCGATCTTAGAGAACCACTGTGCACCCTGTAACTCGTCGAACAAATCATCTTTCCTCAGAAGTGGATATCAATTCTTCACCATTACTATGTTCAACTGACGGTAGTCGATGCACATACGATGAATCCCATCCTTCTTCTTTACAAATAAGACTGGCGTACCCCATGATGAAATGCTTGGCCATACAAACCCATTGTCCAACAACTCCATCAGCTAAGTCTCCAACTCCTTCAGCTTTGCTGGTGCCATCCGATATGGTGGGATCGATATTGGATCGGTACCAGACTGTACTTCTATGGAAAACTCAATCTCCCACTCAGGCAAAAGTCCCGATAAATCCTCCAAAAATACATTAGGAAACTCATGAACCACTGGTACATCTCTCATTCTCAACTCTGACTCCTCAGGCTCGGTGAGCACAAAAGCCAAGTATGCCTCACAGCCTCGGCGAATCATCCTCTTAGCTCTCACTGCTGACGCATAACTCCACACAACACTGTCTTGTTCACCCTAGTAGCAAAACTCAGCCTGACCAGACGGTCGAAAACATACTCTTTTGGCAAAGCAATCCAATGTAGCATGCCAATCAGAGAGCCAATCCATACCCAAAATGACATCAAACTCCCCTACATCCAATAAGATGAGGTCGGCTACCAAATGATGCCCACCAAAAGAGATCACACACTCCCGAACCCAGAGTCTGTCATCATCCTACTACCCAAATGTGATAAAACCTCTAACAACTTGTCCAATGGCCACAATACTAACCCAACATGTTGAACGAAATATGGAGTAATGAATGAATGAGATGCACCCGTGTCAAACAATACATATGCTGAAGTAGATGAAATAGAGAGCGTACCAATAACTGCAGCATTTGAGGTTTGTGCCTTTTGACAAGTGAGATGATATACTCTGGCATGCCCTCCTACGAGGGCACTACTCTAAGCTACCTGACCACAACCACTGCTCTGGCCAGCCTAAATATGACTCCTAGAACCTTTATCGGCTCCCTTACCAGCACCTGTATTGACAGTACCTGAACCTCCTACTACAGACTGACCAGTCTGTGCCCCTACACCAAGCTTCATCGGACACTCTGCTATTTTATGCCCCGTCTATCTATAGTAGAAACAGTTTCTCGTTTCCTTGTTGCATACCCCCGGGTGTCTTTTCTTGTAGATCACACACTGTGGAATCAAGCTCTCAGAGCTCTGTCCTACACTTTGTCTAGCAGGTGCGCTACGCTGAGACTTTGACTGGGCCCCTGCCCTCCAAATGAATGTCAGTGCCTCTGACCCGACTGGACTCCTTGACTCTGGCCCTGATGTCCTCCACAAGTACCCTCAGTCTTCGCTTTTTTCGGCTCTTTTGGGTATCTCTCATCTATATACTCCATCCCTCTGACATCCTCTGCAATCTGCCTGATGGTATATAGCTATCGGGTCGCCACTATCCTACCAATAGTGGGATGCAACCCCTCCAAAAAATTCCTAGCCAAGACCTCCTCTCCCTGACTCGCTGGAGGTGTATACCTACTCAAGTTTTTAAACTTCTCCTCATACTCCATCACTGACATACCAGCCCCCTGACGAAAATCATTGAACTCATTTGCCTTCCTATCCCGAATACTACGAGGAAGGACAGACTAAACGAGCTCTTATTTGAATCGAACCCAATTGAAACCCTCTCGAGCCTCAAGGCTCCTCTACCATCTCGTTGGCGACCAGTCAAAAGGAACACAGTGAGTCTGACCCTGCTGGCATCATCAGTAATGCCTCTAGCATTAAAACAATGCTCAACCTAAAAAAATAAGTCATACGGATCCTTTCCCATCCCACCTAAAAATTTGGGTGGCTTGAGATTTATGAATCTATCCAGTAGATCCTGCTCTCTGCCCCATGGTGCAATCACTGGAGCAACCTCTTCGTGATGAGGCTGCTAAACAGGTGGTACCTCAGGCTGAACTGGTGCTGCTCCTGCTAGCTGACCTGGCTAAACTCTCTCCAGATGGTCGAAAACTTGACTAATCTGCTAAACCATCTCCAGCTGAGCGGTAAGAAGCTGCTGAAGCTGGAGCTGTTGCTGAGGTGCTGGCGCTACAACCTCTGGCACACTATGTGAATCATGCGGATCCACTGCAGACTGAGCGGCAGCCTCATTCGGCACTCGCCTAGGTCGACCACGACCATGTCCGCGATCACGTCCACGTCGATCCATCGCTATAGATAACAGACAGACAAACATGTATGCAGATGTCAGAATGCAAATGATTGCCACATGAACGCATCAAAGATTAAGGGATATACAGAGGAAAATCAACTGACTCGATCAAAGATACCTATGTTCCATACCGACCCAGACAATACATAACCTAATTTTCTGATACCACCTTTGTCACGACCCATGTCGGGCCGGTGACTGGCGTACAAGGTGCACTGTCTATTGGAGCCCAACTCGTCTTGCACAAGCATCGGAGATACAAATATTCTACCCAAACATCCATTTATCAAAACATTTATTTAATAAAATACGATATATAAGAAAATGGTATAAATATAATACTATCAAAATAACATATAAAACCGTTATAATATGATCAAAATCCAAAATAAAAAAGTATAGCCCAGTATCCCCACAAAAACTTGGTATGAAACTCTAGTAGTAGAATACAAAAGTAGAGCCCGAATGAGAGCACTCACTGAATAGCAAAGAATGTCTCACTGGTGATGAGATGCCGAACAGATCTTGAGCGTCAAAATATATCTATAAGACAGGAAAAGGAGATAGAAAGAAATAAAATGGGGGTAAGGACGCAGTGAGGAAATAGTACTCCATATTGACTTATGCGTGCCTCACAAAGACAGTTTTGAAACCATTCAAAAGATACCGAACACATATATACTGATATAATATGTATACACACTAAATATGTACTAGCTTTCAGAAAACATTTTATGAAAATGTTCACATCCAGACCAGACAGCATGCATTCAGACAGTACCAAAATATATATATACATATATATAACGGAGTTAGAGTATGGGACTAGAGCAGACTGAATAGCATAGTATTATCGACTCAGCCACCAGACTTAACAGATCATGTATTTGGCTAGATACATGATCACCCCTTTACCTCAGTAACTAGGGCCTTGATATATCAAAGGTTATGGCAGTAGAATGCAAGCACACCTATCAATTGTAGTATACAGACCTGAGTACCGAGTGTTGTATCCCACAGAGACTAAGAGTACTAGTAATAACTCTCTCTCGCTCTCTATTATCTAGCATACAAATTAAACAGGTATTAATAAATGCTAAGAGGAATGGAGACACGCCAACACACAACACATCAGCACAAAGAGAGTTTAGGAGCCGAGCAATCAAGGGTAACAATAGCATCCAGATGTTGAATCCCCCAAGGA
>CAODLS011271817.1:0-18582 GCA_948243855.1 Flueggea neowawraea | reverse complement strand
AAATAGAATAAATGCATAAACAATAAAGAACTAATGAAAACAGAACCTCACAGTTTATTAAGATCAACTTTGATTGTACCTTAACTAGAAAAGAATTTAGGTGCTCATAATGTAAAGAAGAACACAAGAGAATAAAAGTTGGTGTTCTTGTAGTCAATGTCTAGAGACAGAAAGTAAAAACTAATGACTAGGTATTTATATCAAATACCAAACATGTAAACCTAATTAGATTTGTCCAAAAGTTCCAAAAATAGCCTTCCTAAAATTTCTCTCAAAACAATCACGTTTATGTCTGCTCCAGTGGTCAAAACACGCATTTTAGCACCATACGTACATTTCAGAGTGGACCCCATTATGTCCAGGCCTTGCACTGATGCCCAGAATCCATTATTTGCGCAAACAGCTCCAAATCCACCCATTTCTATCCAAATCAACTCTTGGGCAAGGTTAAACATAAAACAACATATAAACATAGAAACATAGATGAAAATGCATGTAAAACACCAATGCAAATATGCCTGAAATGCATCTAAGTCACACATAGCTTGCGATAAATCAACATTTCCTATGCAAGGTATAGAAAAAATACATGGGTCTTTTTCTTTAACAGGCAATTTCTTCTGCAGAAGAGCTCAAACCATTTCTCCCATAGGAGTTCTCTCGTTCTCCTGTAGTTTTGGCTTGTTATTGCATAATTCTTTGAGGAATCGAGCATACCTAGGGACTTGCTTTACTGTTGTCAACAAAGGAATGTTGATCCCTATCTTTTCAAACATCTTCAGAATCTCTTTATCATCATCCCCTTTCTTTTTCTTAGCCAAACAGTGAGGGAAAGGTGGTTTCTCTGGGTTGACAGTTACTGGTTGATGCTAAGTATTTTCTCTTTGAGTTTCAACCTTTTTCTGTGTATCACCCTTCACGTTTAGGCCTCGATGTGATGCATCTTTTCCATCACCACCAGGTATTTCCTTTCCACTGCAAAGGGTGATTGCATGGATGTCTTGTTTGGGATTCACAGTGGGTTGTGATGCCAATTTCCCTTGGGTCTCCAGCTTATTCATCGAGATAGCTAATTAGCTAATTTGGTTGCGAATATATTGCAAGTTAGCATCAATTGTTTGCTGGAACTACTGTAAATGTTGAGCACTATTTTTTTTTGTAGTTGTTGGGTTGCTTGAGTTGTCTGTTGAGTCGCTTGAATGGCTACAACTAAGCTTTTCATCATTTCTTCCAAATTTTGAACTCTGTCTTCCAGATTGATTTGCGAAGGTGCTGAACATGATTGAACTCGTTGGAAATTTCCATATCTCATATTATGATGGTCTCTCCATCTAGGATTGTATGAGTTTGAATATGGATCATACATTCTCCGTGATTGCCCACCAAAATTATCGACAGCATTAACTGGAGAAAAAATACTATCATCTTGCAGTAAGGATAAGAATCTCTAGTGTCCTTGAAAACCAAAAATTCCATATACATGAACTCTTTGCGACTTTGGTGCTTGATTACTAGTAAGTTGATTCACTGTAGAAACAGTTTGGCGCAGCAAAGAGGTGAGTTCTTCAAGATTATAAGTTTTGGTGCTTACCTCATTAACTCGTCTAGGTGCAAACTCAGTCCTTATATTGTACTGCTGGGAATTGGCTGCCATAATAGAAATTAGATCTTGAACTTCCCTTGGTGTCTTAATAATAATCGTACCTCCACCAGCTACATCCATCATTATCCTCTCCAATGAAAGCCATCCATCATAAAAGTACTGAATCAACAATTGTTCAGAAATTCCATGTTGTGGGTAGCTAGGACACAATCTCTTGAATTGTCCCAATACTCGTATAAAGTTTCAGAATCCTTCTGTTTAATGCTGTAAATTTTCCTCCTTAAGTTAGTCGCTCTAGATGCGGCAAATAATCTCTCAAGGAAAAGGTGAACCATCTCTGCCCAAGTATCAATAGAACCAGGAGGTAGGTAAAACAACCAATCTTTTGCTCTATCAGCCAAGGAGAATGAAAAGGCTCGCAATTTGATTTGGTCTTTTGAGATACCTTGTGGCATGAAGCTGGAATAAACAATATGAAATTCCATCAGGTTTTTTTTGTCTTCATTCTCTATGCCATGGAACTTGGGTAAAAGTTGAATCAACTCGGACTTTAATGCGAATGGAACACACATCAGCTGATATTGAATACGGAGTGACTGCTGAACAAACGGTGGGGTAGCTAGTTCTCTCAAAGTTTGTTCTGTCAGAGCAACATCTAAAGCAACATGTGGAACAAAAGGTGGTGCCTTATTGTCAGCCATGTCAACGTCTGAATCAGTATCGACTGAACAATTAGAAATCTCTGCAATTATGTCAGGCAGAGGCGGCGCTACAGAGGAAGCTTTTGCCTTGCACAATCTTACTTCTTTTCGTAGCCTCTTGCTGTCTTTTCAATTTCATGATCAAATTTGAGTTCACTTGCAGAAGAAGAACGCATACAAGCAAACAAGAAGATGAAACAACAAAGCAATTAGGCAAAATAATTGACACCAGTCTCTGACAACGGCGCAAAAATTTGATGGGTGCTGAAACCAATAAATTAATTTCCTATTTTAAGCCTAGAATAAATAATATTTAAAGATAATGGCAAGCATGGTCGAATTCATAGAGACAGGTAAAAACTTATCTAATTACAGAAAATAATAGTAAAAATAAAGATGTGAATTAGTTGTGAAAGGTCGAACAGAGCAATTAAATAAAGCAATAAAAGAAATCAAGAATGCAAAATTAATAAGGAAGAAATCAATATCACGAAAGCCTAGCCAAGGCACATCTCCATCTCACTTTATAAATTGATCATAGCTAACGAAAGATGAATCAATATTGTTCATATAGGTAGGTTATAGTTATGGGTGATGCACTCAGCAACCAATCTGTACTTACTGTTTCGGTAGTTTTGGAATGCCCTGCAAAATACCTCCCTGACCAATAAATAATTCCCGGGACGCCCTGCAGAGTTCAATTTATCGGTTGCATTAAGAATTATAAAAGACCCTACCCAAGCCAACAAACTCAGAAGCTGCAGTTTATTCAAGCAAAATTATTCTATTCCGATAATGATAGTCGAAGCCCGTTATCACAACAACAACATTAACTTACCATTTATGTTAGACACACATTCATGGATTTACGGATCTAACTGGTTGATATTATCCTATTAACTAATTCAATGTGGCCATCATCTAATCAATTAACAGAATAATAAACATTCAAGTACAAAAATAGAATAAATGCATAGACAGTAAAGAACTAATGAAAACAGAACTGTTGGATCATGGGTGATCAAAATTAAGTTCCTTATGTGTTTTGATGATGAACAAAAATTTTTTATGAAGAACAAAGCATTTGAGTTGAAGTGAAACATGTTGGAAAGCGAAATTGCAAAACAAGTTACTGAAGGTTTCTAACATAAGTAAGAATGTATGTCACGTACGTGATTCATCGTCAAGCATGATCAATGTATGTAAGGTTATCTTTGACGTACGTAAGCTGGGTAAAATCTCAGGTGACGTATGAAAGGAAAAGGTGGCGTACGTGAAACTGGCATAGACAATAGCAAATAGCATTAAATGCACTCCAACGGCTATATTCTCTTCATCAACAGTCATATGGCATAGAAATGCTATAAATACATCAAGAGAAGGCCAAAAACATGTTGGACAACTTCAAAATTCATTGAGCTAAACTTCCTATCAATTCCATACAAGAAACACATCAACTCAAGCTAGATATCAAAGTTCAAGCATAAATCTCAAATATTCAATTGTAGCATAGAGCTACATTATTTGTAAACCTTTTATATACACCTTGATAGTGTGATATAGGTTTGTTGTAAGCCTATAAAAAACAACATTGTAGAGGTTTGTTATGAGTCTAAGTAAAACAACTTTGTGTAGGCCTTAGAGGTGTTGAGCCGAAATCAGTCATAAAGATAGTGAAAAACCTAAGTGAGACTTAGGTAGTGGACGTAAGCATCTAGTTGGCCGAACCACTATAAATTCTTGGTGTTGATTTTTTGCTTTTCTTTCAAGTCGCTTCCGCTCTCCAAAATCAACTAAGGCACAAACCAAAATTCTCCAACAAGTGGTATCAGAGCGGGTCTTCGTTCAAGAAGGTTTAACAACCTTGGAGAAAAGATCTGCATCAACAAAATGGATTTTAGTCCTTATCCTCTATGTGTATCAGGTGCTTCTTGCTATATCCCTCCTTTATTTGATGGCTCAAATTTTAATTCTTGGAAGAAAAGAATGTCCATTTTCATTCAAACATATGATATTGAGCTATGGAAGGTGATTGTCCTTAGTTCGTAAATTCCCAAGAGTGGTGATGGCACTCTTAAGAAGTATGAAGACTTCAATAATGAAGATTGGAAGTCTCTAAGTCGAAATGCCAAAGCCACTCAACTATTGTAATGTTCTTTGAGTCCCGAATAGTACAATCGAATTTCCTCTTGTGAGCATGCAAATGAAATATGGGAAATACTTGAGGTTACTCATGAAGGCACAACTCAAGTCAAGGAAATCAAGATTAATATTCTCCTACATGACTATGAGTTATTCACTATATGAGAAGATAAAAGCATTAACACCATGCTTGATCGCTTTACAAAAATTACAAATGGTATCGCCTCATTTGGAAGACCAATTTCAAGTAGCATTAAGGTGAAAAAGATTTTGAGGTCTTTCCCTAAAGAATGGGATGCAAAGGTGACCGCTATTACGGAATCAAAAGACTTAAACTCATTGGAGTTTAGTGTTTTGGTTGGGTATCTCATAAACTATGAGATTGTGCTAAAGACAAAAGATGGGAGAGCTAAGCATGACAAGGCTTTGAAAGCTTCTACTCACTTTCGAAAAGAGGAGAGTGAAGGAGAGACAAGTTTGGATGAAGAGGAGGATGAGAAGCTAAAATTCTACTCGAAAAGAATAGTAACTTATGAAAATATGTTGAAAAAAAAAAGAATCAACAAAAAGAGATGAAGAAGTTGAAGACGAAAAACAAGAAAAAGAAGAAAAAGAAAACAAGAGGTTATAGTTCATCTTCAAGTGATGATGGTCATCCATCGGCCAATGTATGCCTTTCGGCATATTAGGTACTCCTAAAATCTCAATTCTTTTATATTTCATGCATTTTTATTTCTTGTTTGGTTATTGTTATTTGCATGAATTTTGAATGTGTTGATTTAAATATGTGCATTGGTTTGAGGGGGAGAGATTTTTTTTATATATGCACCAATTGTTTTTGAAAGGGGGAGTGAAAATCGTTATCATTGCTTAAATTGCTTAATATTTTTGATGATCACAAAAAGAGGGAGAGTGTTGAATATACTTATTTGAAAGGGGTAGGAAATATTTTGGCATTCACTCATGCATAAAACTAACCAAATGACAATGATAGAATCCTTGATCAAGTTGTTGTCTTTGATGTAGAGCTTTAATTCTTCAAAGTTTTGTCATCATCAAAAAGGGGGAGATTTTTGGATCATGGGTGATCAACATTAACTTCCTTATGTGTTTTGATGATGAACAAAATTTTTTGATGAAGAGCAAAAAATTTGAGTTGAAGCGAAACACGTTGGAAAGCTCAAAATTGAGAAACAAATCACTGAAGGTTTCTAACATACGTAAGAATGTATCTCACATACGTGAGTCATTGTCAAGAATGATCAACTTACATAAGGTTATCTTTGACGTACGTGAAACTGGCACAGACAATAGCTGACAACATTAAATGCACTCCAACGGCTATATTCTCTTCACCAACGTTCATATGGCATAGGAATGTTATAAATACATCAAGATAATGCCAAAAATATGTTGGAAAACTTCAAAATTCATTGAGCCAAATTTCCAATCCATTCTAATTAAGAAAAACATCAATTCAAGCTAAAGATCAAAGTTCAACCATCAATCTCAAATATTCAACCCTAGCATAGAGCTACATTATTTGTAAACCTTTTGTATACACCTTGAGAGTGTGAGATAGGTTTGTTGTAAGCCTATAGAAAACAACATTGTTGAGGTTTGTTGTGAACCAAAGTAAAACAACATTATATAGGCCTTAGAAGTGTTGAGCCGGAATCAACCTCGTTGTATTGGCCTTGTTGGATTGAGCTGCAATCAATCATCGAGATAGTGAAAAACCTAAGTGAGACTTAGGTAGTGGACGTAGGCATCGAGTTGGTCGAACCACTATAAATTATTGGTGTTGATTTTTTGGTTTTCTTTCAAGTTGTTTTCGCTCTCCAAAATCAACTTAGGCATAAACTGAAATTCTCCAACATGAGCCTCACAATTTTTTAAAGATCAACTTTGATTATACCTTGACTAGAAAAGAATTTAGTTGCTCATAATGTAAAGAAGAACACAAGAGAATAAAAATTGATGTTTTTGCAGTCAATGTCTAGAGAGAGGAAGTAAAAACTAATGACTAGGTATTTATATCAAATACCCAACTTGTAAACCCAATTAGATTTGTCCAAAAGTTCCAAAAAATAGCCTTCGTAAAATTTTTCTCAAAAGAGTCACGTTTTTCCTGTTCCAGTGGTCAAAACACGCGTTTTAGCACCAAAAGCGCATTTCAGAGTCGACCCCATTACGTTAAGACCTTCCACTAATGCCTAGAATCCAGTCTTTGCACAAACCAGCTGCAAATCCACCCCTTTCTATCCAAATCAACTCCTGGACAAGATTAAACATAAAACAACATAAAAACATAAATGAAAATGCATGTAAAACACTAAGAAAGCAAAAATACAAAAACTGTTTTGAAAACCGTTTGAAAATTCCACATGCAAATATAACCGTACATATGTATACACATAATAATAATTTTGAAATCAATTTCAAATCGTTCGCAAACAAAGCGAACAACAGACAATCAAACGTACCGAATATGTATATACATATCATTTATCAAAAATCGATATGGGACCAGATTCAGAGATATATACATAAAATAGGTGTGGGTTCTGCCACTAATCAGAATCAGAGTACATGTGTCTGACCAGACACACAGCTACCATAATACTTTGGTAACTAGGCCTTGACTGTCATTGGTATACCAAATGCTACGTTTACCCTACATAGCACAAGTGTTCCATATCAAAGTGTGTGTATATATATATATATATACTATACATGGCAAGCAACATGCAAAGCAGAAATTATTTCCTGAAAATATTTATCATTTAGTATCAAAAACAAAATACTAAGCTTAAATAATCACATAAGATGGATTATTTATTAGTCAAACCATTAATTATTCCAATTTCAGAATATTTCCAAGCACAACAAAAATATATATAATTTAGAAGACACAGCCTATGTGTCTGAAGTTGTCATTTCACTCACTGATGTCTAAGCTGACAACCCAGTCAAGCACCGCTGGCAGGTGTCTGGTCACACGGACACGAACAGGAAGCTGAAACAGATACAGATAGAATAGATATCAATAAGCTATACTGGTACAATGGAGGTATGCCAAAGCTCATCCTAAGGAACTTATTATTGGAGATGCTTCAAAAGGAGTTACCACTAGATCTTCATTGCAACACATTTCCAATTTTACTTTTATCTCTCAAGTGGTTCCAAATCACATCAATGAAGCTTTGGATGATGATTATTAGGTTTTATCCATACAAGAAGAGATAAGCCAATTTGAGAGAAATGATGTGTGGGAGTTGGTCCCAAGGCCGGATGATTGCAATGTGATAGGTACCAAGTGGATACACAGCAAGAAAGAGGATGACGAAAGCAAAGTGGTGATGAAGAACAAATCAAAAATTATGGCTAAAGGATATTTGCAAGAGGAAGGCATTGATTTTAAGGAATCCTTTGCACCGGTAGTAAGATTGGAAGCTATAAGGATCATGTGTGCTTATGTTTATTTCAAGAACTTCAAGTTGTATCAAATGGATGTGAAGAGTGCATTTTTAAATGGATTTATCAAGGAGGAAGTGTATGTGGAACAGCTCCATATATTTGAAGATCCAAATCACCCAAACCATGTCTACAAACTCCAAAGGCTTGGTATGAGAGATTGAGCCAATATCTATTAAACAATGGTTGAAAAAGAGGTAAAGTTGATAACACTGTGTTTATTAAATTAAAAGGTGATGACTTATTATTGGTGCAAATTTATGTTGATAACATTATATTTGGTGCTACTAATGATTTTTTGTGTGATGAGTTTTCCAAAGTAATGCAAAAGCAATTTGCGATAAGCATGATGGGGGAGTTGAATTACTTCCTTAGATTGCAAATTAAGCAAATGAAGGATGGAATTTTCATCAATCAACGAAAATAAGTTACTCATTTGATGAAGATATATGAAATGGAGAATGCCAAGCCTATCCCAACTCCAATTAGCACAACAACAAAACTCAACAAAGATGAGCAAGGTAAAGAAGTGGATGAAAAGCTTTGTAGAGGTACGATTGGCTCACTTCTTTACTTATCTGCTAGTAGGAAAAATATCATGTTTAGTGTATGCTTGTGTGCTAGATTTCAATCATGTCCTAGAGAGTCACATTTAAAAGCGGTCAAAAGGATTTTTAGGTACTTGATTGGAACCTAAAATATTGGCCTTTGGTATCCCAAAAATGATAGCTTTGATCTTATTGGTTATAGTGATGTTGATCATGCAGGAAGTCAATTATATAGGAAAAAACTTTGGGAACTTGCTAATTCTTGGGAAATGCACTTGTACCTTGGTTTTCTAAGAAACAAAATTGTGTTGTACTATCTACTGCTAAATCTGAATATGTAGTAGCTGGTAGTTTTGTTGCACAAATTTTATGGATCAAACAACAACTTTTGGATTTCAAAATTGAACTTTCAAAAATCCCTATCAAGTATGATAAAACAAGTGCCATCAATATTTCAAAAAATATCTTTCAATATTCTAGGACCATGCATATTTACATTAAGCATCATTTCATTAGAGATCACATTCTCAAGGGAGAAATTGAACTAGAATTTGTTCCAACAACTGATCAGTTTGCCGACATTTTAACAAAACCCTTAATGAAAAGCAATTTGTTTCTATTTATAGGCACATTGGCATTTGTGATTTGAATGAATTTTAATTGATTCTATGTGTGCATATTTTGTGTTTATTTGTATTCATTCATACATATACATTAAAGTGATCCACGTGCCGAGTGAAGTCACTAAGGTTGAAACGCCTTAAGGCTCTATGTTTTTGGTATCTGCAAGTATACTACACACGTTAAGGATGGTATAGCGCAGTTAGATGAAGACATGGTATGTTCTGAGTTTAATAGTTTTGGATGCTAACTACTTTGATGGGTTACTATGCATGTTGACTTTGATGATTTTTCGCTGGATTGATTTTTGGGTAAGTGCCACGCACGTTGGAAGTGTGGAAAGCACGTTGATCATCACGTATGAACACTGGAGACCTTCTAGGTTTGTGATACACATGTTGATATTATGTTACGCACGTTGTCGAGGTTGATCAGAATACTAGGTATCAATTATGATGATTTTGTGCGCGTTATATATGGTTCAAAGTGCATTGTATGCGAAACAGAAGCATTGGTTTTAGAGTGGGTGGTCTTACGTACGTGGAAGGTTGTGGCACGTAAATATATATTTGAAGGGTCACGTTGAATGACCAAAGCGCATTATGTCCCAGATGGAGGATGGATCTAAGTGCGTAAAATGGAAGAAGGCATGTAGATGCAATTTTGTCTCTTCTGTGCGCGTAGTAACAGGTGTTGTGTACGTCGAGCCTCACCCCCATTTCCAAACAATATCACCCAAAAGTCTTGAAGCCACGTCTATCCACATTGATAGATGTTCCAAGCATGTAGGTCTTCACAGACTCATTATCAATGTACGTGGAAGGTATATCACGAACATAGATGAATTGCATCTGCCTTAAAAGCTAAATTCATTGTTTCCTTCTCACTTTTTAATTTCAAATTCCTAAAACTAAAAAAACTCCCGCCAAACTTCTCCAACAAAATCAAAACACTCTTTCACTCAAAATCAAAACCCAAACACTTTCAAAGACACTCAAACCATATTTCTCTTTGATTCCCCCAAATGTCCAAGAAACCCTAATGTACTTTTTTGACCTAAACCCTCACGTAGCAACTCTTTCTCTATTTCTATGGCACTAAAGAAAATGACTGAGATTCGCACAAAGGATGCTCATGACAAGAATGTCTCAGAGAAGGGAGAATCCTCCAGAGGTGTTAAGAGGCCAAGAAGCGCCAGAGAACCGGCGTACACTAAATCAAGTATACTAGTTTCCTCTCCATCCAAACAAGCTAAGAAAAAGAAGGATATTGTGATTGAAGAAGAATTTGATTCAGAAAGGCTTGTTGATGTGCAAGTCGCTAGGTTGGAGAAATACTTAGAAAGAGTTGAATTCTCTGACTCTAGGGTGTTCAATTTTAGATCTTTGAATGAAGGAGGCTTGGAGATTGAGCAGGATTTTAGGGGGTATGGCTTGAGAGATTTTTGTATAGAAGCTTCAGATTACTATCCGAAGTTAGTCAAAGAATTTTATGCAAAATGCTAGGAAAGTGGTGAATGAGAATATTGAGGACATATTGGGATGTCAATCCATTGGTGTAAAGAGCATAGTTAATGGTGTGGAATTCACAGTGGATGAAAGGCTATTAAATAGAGTGTTCAAATTGTCAATGATTGGCTGTTCAGTGAAAAGAAACAAGGGTGTAAAAGAGTATGTTGATCTAGATGCTCAAACCATTGTGGTGAACATAAAAGAAACTAGAAAGCATATGTTTGAGAGATATGGAATGGTGAAGGTTGAGAAAAATGTGAAGCTCTTAGATCAAAATGACTTCGGTGCAAAGTGGAAAATGATGTATCTTGCTTTAACCAAGATTTTGCAACCAAAGTCACATACTCAGTCTCCAATGACAAGCCAAGATGAAATCATGATTTATCTACTGATGAAAGGAGAGAAAATCAACTTTGCTTGGGTTGTAGTTGATTAGATGTTGGAGAAAGTTAAAAACTTTAACCTACCAACATTCAAGACCAAGGATAGGCAAAGAAGGGAGAGCATGCCATTTGCAAGCTATCTTACAAAGATCTTCCAGCACTTTAAGGTGAATCTCGATGGTTTTGAAATCATATGTAGATTCAATGTTTTCTTTGATTCAATTCTAATCTTTCTGTTACAATAATAAAGTAAATTTGGCCTTCCGTCATAATGTCCTTTAAATGGGTTTTATTAATTTCCTATGAGCTGAGAAAAAGTATATAGATTCTAAGGTACTCATGCAGTTGCCAATATCATTTCTCTGCTGTGACAAAAAAAATCGAACATTTTCTGACGATTAGGAAGGTTATCTTAATTACGGGCTGATTCTTGAAATAAAGAGTCCATGCATGTAACTTAGGGAATCGTTTGGATTCAAGCAGCTTCACTCCCAAAACTTCTTCTATCACTTCAAACCAATGCGCAATAAAACCATAGGCTATGTCCACTATACCAATTTTGTCTCCTCCAAACAACTTCTTATCTCCTAATGCTTCCTCCTCAGTGGTTCTTAACATTCCCCACACCTCTTTTATTGCTTTCTCTTGTACTTCACCTGTGCTCCTGAACATTATCCATATATTTGAACCCTGCAATAATCGCACATGATATCATATCAACTAATTCAGTTTTTTTATTATTTTTTTAGAAAAAAATTGTCCAATCTAAAATTTTGTTTATTTTCTCGATTTAGTGCGGCCTTGATCTTTCCTTTTTCTTAGTTTTTTTTTTTTATTTTTCCACATCAGCGGCTGACGTATCATGTGATCTCTTTTATATGATATGATATTTGAATATTTGTATACAAGAAAATCTGTCATTAGTTATTTTACGATAGAATTTTTTATAAAAAGAGTAGGCGATCATCTCAGAATTAGAATATTAATAGTTTTTATCTTTTTAATAAGTAAAATCAGTGTCTTAGAGTTAACATATAGACCATTAAATTAACAATTTACTGGTAATCCCATAAAAGAATTTAATACATAGCTATTTTAATAATATAAAGAGGAAATACTAGTGCTGTTGACCCTGAAAAGAGTGGTAATAGTACTCTTCTTTTGTGTGTTTTCTTTTATAAGTTAATTTAAAACAAGCTCTAAATTATAGTAATGGAGGACGAGAAATTCAAGAATTGGATTCTATTTGATATTTTGTATTATTTTATTATTAAAATTATTGGTGTAAATCTTTTAGGACTATTAAGGTATTAATTTAAAATTATTTAGACTATTAGAATACTACTAGAAAAGATTTATTTTTTTAGGTTTTTTTTATTTTGATTGGATTTTTTTATTGTGGTAGGATTTTATGCTTATTAAAGGCATTTATACTATATAATTTGACTTGTTGAGTTTAATAAAATTGAGTTTCGGTATAAGCCAAGGCAAAACTTGTCTTATGCTGCGTTAGATATGGCCAAACCTAACCGAAACTATCGAACCGGACCCGTGAACCGCACAGTAAAAACTAATGGTTCATGGGCTGGTTCCGGTTCAAGGGTAGTTAACTAGTGGCTCAACCCTCAAAAACCAATAATTTTAACCAAAACCAGCCGTTAACTTCTAAAATCAGTGGTTTTAACCCTCTTAAACCAGCGGTTTTAACCAAAACTAAAGGTTCAATCTTTCTAAATCAGTAGTTTTAACAATATTTTTAAAAAACTAAAAAAAATTCGGTTTGAACTAGACCAAACCGAAATTGGAACCGTTGACCGAACCAGACAAATTGTTGACCAAATCGGTCAAAATCAGTACCTAACCACCCAGAACCGCCCCTCGGCAGTTTGGTTCTGGTTCATTGGTTCCGTGAACCGAACCACTGGTTCATGAACCATGGTCACCTCTATGCTACATCATGCAGAGGAAAATGCCAAGGCAATAGATATCATGTGCTGGAAAAAAGAGCAATGTTTGGTGTTTTCATTCAAGACAAGAAGAAAAATTCTCTTTGCCTTGAATGGATATAAATTACGACACTGTGCTTTCTTTTAAATGCGTTTTATTATATTGGTTGGTACAATGTTGTAATTTGTGTACAATTAATGCAAGAAAATTTGATCAAAACACCAATATAAATTTTGGGGGAAAAAAGGTATACCTGATCCTCAACAAATTTGACCCAAAACCGGGCAGTGGCTCTGTCAAAAGGTTCAGTGGGAAACAAGGGATATTGTGGCCATATCTCATCAAGATACTCAACTATATTCATGGACTCACAAATGGGTTTGCCTTCATGGAGAAGCACTGGTATCTTTTTGTAAACTGGGTTGGATTGAAGCAACAATTTGCTTTTGTTGGCATGGTTCTCCTCCACATATTTCATCCAGAGCATAAACGCTAGGTTCTCCTCAACATGCTCATATGGTATGCCTTTTAGCTTCAGAGCCCATATCACTCTGTAGCTAAATGGACTTGGCCAAGCAGAAAGAAGCTTAACTTCCCTCATTTTACTAAAGTTTTTGAGTGGTTATTAGTGTGCCTATGATGTTGTGTTCAAGTCCTTTTTATAGTTATCATCCATGGAGTCGTCAGCCGAAAGTTTGGACCAGTTTTATGTTTGCGTCATGAATTCTATGGTTTACGCTAGAGTTGGGGGAGAAACGGGCACATATTATTTTAGTGTACATGCAAAAATTTGTATTAAGCCGTCAAAAAAGGGGTCATAAATGCATGAAACAACTAAAAACTCATGCACGACTTCATGGAAGGGAGGGGGCTTCTGCCCGATTCCGTGCCTCTGTGTGTGTGCATTTATATATATATATATATATGTCATGCATGACCGAAGTATGTGAGTCATACATGACACCATTTAATTAGAAAGTAGGAGCCGGAAAAAAAAAATAGAAAATTGGTGAAGAACAAGTCAGACTCTTATTGTGTTTTTATACATCGCTCTGTGATGTATATATTTTCTAACAATTTTTTCTTTGTTTATTCTTTTGGATTTTGAGGGATCTTATAAAAATTTTCAATAATTTTAATTAATCCGAATAAAATTAATTTAATGCATTAAATGTGAGTTTATAAACATAAATGATTAATTAATTATAAATCAAGTTCATTTAACGTAGATTTATTAAAATTGGGTTATGCTAATCAATGGTGGAAATTCAAGATAAGTATAAATAATTTTAATTTTTTTATTTTTTAAGTATAAAATTCATGGCGGTCTCTAAGATTTAGAGTCGGTCTCTACTCATTTTAAATTAAGCGCTCTGCTCCTTAAACTTTAACACCGTTAGTTTTTTTAATATGTCACTTCAGATTTGTTGATGTCATACCTCATTATATTCAACATTATAATGACCATTTTGCCCCAACCCAAAATCAAACCAACAACCACAACAGATTGCCAAAATCAACCAGACACGTACCACACCCAGTCACCACCAAGCCATCAAACCAAAACTCACTCCGAATTTCAAACCTTCTTTCTCTACAAATTTACCAAAAATTTACAAAATTTACAGAAACAAAATCCAAGATTCTAACAATGTTCAAAAAATCTTAACACCGAAGCTGTAACAAAGAAATCAAAATCTTCAAGTTTTTTTTCTGAGTTTCATTTTAATTCGAAAGAGGAATGATTTTTGCATTGAGGAGTAGGTTTGGGTTGCAAAAGTATGCTTCTTGCTCGAAACAAATCATCAAAAGCACAATTAGCCTAGTACAAATTCAAGAAAACACAACCTAAACCCTAATGAGGCAAACACTGAACTCAATTGCTTTTGATTCTGTCTTCCGTAGAACATAAAATCAAAGAGAGGAAAAGACTGAATTCTTCCATAGAACACTAAACCCATAAAAGTTAGAGAGGAAAAGAACATAAAAAAAGAAGAAAATCAAAGAGAAAGAAGACGAGAGAGAGGGAAAGGGTGGCTCAATGAATGGCGACATTGGTTTAATCAATTGGGAAAGAAAGAGCTACGAGCTTGGAATGGGCTTTGTGGAAAGAAAGAGAGTGGCAAGACAAAAGAGACTGGAATGAGAAAGAAACTGGAAATGGAGAGAAAGAAAGGGAGTGGCGAGACTGAAGGGAGGGAAACGGAGAGAGAAAGAGCGTGGCGAGACTGGATCGGAGTGAGAGAGAGAGAGAGAGCATGAGACAGAGAAAGAGTTCAGTTTTGATGGAAGAAGAAGAAGAAAGAATGGGTACAGTATGTGAGTGGTGGTTTGGGTTTTGTTGTTTAGTTTGTGGTTTGGGTTTTATGATTTAGGTTTTGTTGTTTGCGCGAATAAATGGTTTGGTTTTTGTGGTTTAGATTGTTTAATTAATTTTTGGTTCGGTCAAAAATTCTGATTCGATTTGGTTCTTGCTCACCCCTTTGAATGAGAGAAAAAAGAGCGTAAATATATTTAAATTCAAAGGTAAATTTGTTTTTTTACCTTTTATGCTATGTAAAACTAATAGAGTTAAGAGAGAGAGAGAGAGAGCGGAACGGATAATTTAGAACCACTAGAGACCAGGAGAGACTAAACCTTAGGAACCGTCATGAATTTTATCCACTTTTAAATGTCGAATATTTTATAGTTTTAAGTTTGTTTAAAATAATTTAACTATAGGTATTTTTTTTTTAGGAAAACTAACCCTTACTTAGTTGTCAACTTAGTTAGACTAACTCTTGGATTAAACAAAAATCAAACTGAACCGATGAATTGAAACCGATCTAGTCAGGTTGGTTTTCCTCGCAAAATTCGATCGGTTCGAATTTTTATTTTTGGGAAAATCGGTTAGTTTTTTTTTAATCAAAAAACCAAAATAATTGAACCAACCGAATAGCTATAATATATATATATAGATATAATTTTTATTCATAAACACCCTAAATTTTTAAAATCTAATTTTCAATATACTCATAAAATCTAATTTGATATACCAGAATCACCGCCGATGATGGCAATTTTTTTTATTAGTTCAAAAAACGTTAAACAACAATTTGATGCATCATAAAGTAAAGACCTGAAAATATGCTTGATGCTAATAATGTCTTGGTTAAATCCTTTAGAATGGCAAGAGATAGGATTGAATCTTCTAGATGTAAGGAATTTAAGTTGAGACGGATTGGTAGCAGAAATTTAGATGGACGACAATATAATCTTCCAATTATGTCTAAAGTAGCTGGTTTGATTTGTTAGTGACATTGGTCATGAAGAAAAGTATAAAGACATTATAATTGAGACACAAAGTGGAGCATTGCAAAGAATAAATGAGTTGCACCCTTCGTATCTTCCATTGCAGTATCCTCTATTATTCCCTTATGGTGAAGATGGTTATAGATTTGGTATACCATTGTGTGTCAATGAAGATTCAATGTTCAATATCAAACAAAAGAGTCATTTAGTTGAACTAATTGTCAAAGCAAGACTTATCATATGGGATGAAGCATCGACGATACACAAACATTGTTTTGAAGCATTGGGTGGGACACTGAGAATGTGTTAAGGTTGACAAGGCCTTACATCAAGGAAATACCTTTTGGTGGAAAAGTTGTTATTTTTGGTAGAGACTTCAGACATATATTGCTTGTAATTCCAAAAGGTAGTTGATAAACATTCATTTATACATATTTGTACCATTGATTTCTTATTATTTTTTTGTTATTATTCGAGCGTTATTAGTGAGTTCTGGTACTTAAATAGTTTGTATTTCTCTTTTTAGGTAATTTGATGGTTTCTTGATGGAATTAAACAAAAGTAGACCAAAGCGAAGATTAAACTATTAGTGTAAGCCCTAGCCCCAAGTACATTGTATCCAATTTATATTTTATATATATATATATATATATATATATATATATATTATGAGGCATTGTTTTATCTTTTTATTATTCCTATGCATGTTTAAATTGATAAAACGTCCATGAATAATGATTTTGTTTAAGTTATCAAATATGTGATTTGGATAGTAAAACCTTGAAGCATAAAAGAATATTATTCTAAATATCCATAGTCGATTATTATCATAGGAGTGGCAATAAATCAAGACTAGTATGTGCTCTGTGAGATTATCATGTTTTACTGGTCATAGGATATGAGATATCAATCAGAGAACATAGAACATGTTAGAGAACAATGTTTTGGATCGATCCGCTTATGATAATACTACATAGTTGAAAGGTCATACGTATTTCTCATACATTGAATCCCTCGACCTAAAATCACTATGGATTCTTAGGTGATTTCTCGTATACTTTGACATACGTCTAACGTTATTCGTAAATTAATGGCAAATATGGGTATGATTGGGCTGTTGAAATTCAAGACCACTTAATGACATTCATAAGCATACAGCGCAGCAGAATAAACAAAAAATTTTCATCTAGAATTCCACCAAGGATTCATGCATATCAACATATACAATTAGGGTTATGATGTCTACCGTAGATCCAAAGCTCTTTTTCGATTCAGATGGAATATTGGAGTAGCTTTTAGTATAAAACCTGAACCACCCTTTTTATCACGTTGCCTTTACGCGAACGTATCTAAAGGTATCCACACGAATGAACTCTCTTCTTTGGATTGGAGGAGTGTGCTAGCACTTCTTTCAGAATCTATATTCTAAAAGCTCACAATTTATTTTCTCTCTTTTGAAAGTAGCACACACTAATTCAGCTTTGCCTTGAGAGGAATAGCAAGGAATACAACCCTATTTATAGGCATATGTGGAAACCTATTTGGGTAGCCAAGGGAGGCCGAAATAGCTCTTCCTTCCTCTCCAAGAATTCGGCCAACACCCTAATTATAAGAGGGTGTGCTGAATTCCAAGCTAGTCACACTAGGGTTTGCCTATTGTTGTCCCACAAGAATAATCACTTCCTAATTAATTTTGCCACATACAAATTAGGGTTTTATTTCTGAAATAAGAACTCCCAATCAGTTATGGACTCCTGATTAGTAGTGTATGTGCCAAATTCTTTCTTTGTCACACGAGGAAAGATGTTCCTAAAAAGTAGGAGAGTGGAGTGTGTGCCGAATTTTCTCTCTCTCCCATTTAGGTTTATTATGCCAAAATTTACACTCCTAAATGGGTGAGTGTGCCTAAAATTCTAATGGGTTTATTAATGTCATTGGGCTTTTAATTATATGATACATTATCATTTAATAAGCCACTCACATGGGCCTAATTATGTCACACATAATTAACTACCCATAACTTTAATAATTAGTGATTTATATTAAAAACCCATTACATTAATGGACGATGCATTAAATCTTATTTAGCACATAAATCATAAAAACCTAAATTATTATTGATTAATCAAATTAATCATCTTAATAATTCAATCACTAAAGAGAGAATATTTGTAATCAATCCAATTTGTTCTTGTGTGTGACCCAATAGGCCCACTCGAAATTGGCAATGGGCCTTTGTCCCAAACCTTTGGGCCCAAAGTCCATAAGCGGTATCTAGTAATACATTATGGCAACCCAAAATCGAGTTGATGTCGGTGATCTGAGTTAACCTTTCACAGTCTGATGTTTAATCCTTTT
>CAODLS011271584.1:0-10307 GCA_948243855.1 Flueggea neowawraea | reverse complement strand
TGTAAGAGTTCTCACTTAGTTAGAAAGTGAAGTTGTAATCTTTGAGAAGATTGATAGTGAAAATCCTAAGTGGTGATACTTAGGTAGTGGATGTAGGCATCGAGTTGGCCGAACCACTATAAGTTTTTGGTGTTCTTTCATTTACCACAATCATTCTCGAAGAAAATTCAAAGCTTCTATTATCACACTATTCAACCCCCCTTCTAGTGTGATTATCGACTCTACAATTCTTTGAAAAGCATTTGAGTTTGCACTTTCTGATTTTTGATTCTTTGAACTTTGGGAATATGCCCCATTATTGTTTTATGTCCTTGAGCATTCTGGTAATTTTAGTTTGGTTCCTTGGAAATTCCATTCCCGATTTGTTCTTCATTTTGTTGTCTTTATAGTCAAGGCTAGACCTAGATTTTCCTCTCTGTTTGGAGCGTCTTTGAATGCTTCTCATAAGTACCATTTTTTTGGGTCGCTGGATTGTTATCCGCACCTATTTGATTCTTCTGACTCTTAGGTCAGTATCTTTTATTTTGGGTCTTTGCATTTTGTTTTTGCATTTTTTGCATCCTTTGTCTCATTTGTTTGCACGTGTTGTGCCATTTCTTGCATGTATGCATCTCTGAGTTTGAGCAAGTTTGAAATCTGTTTAATTCAAGGTTTGATATTGGTGGACATCTGTTGAACTTCGAAGTTAGGAGGTATCTTCGAGGTGTAGATTCTATGTTGAGGAAATTTTGAGTTTGACCAAGTTGAGTGCTAGTTCATACGTGGGTGATTTGTGTTGAGAATTTGGATTTGACTGTTTAGATACTTAGGTTTGATTCTGACCTTGCTTCAAGTTTTTTGGAAATTTAAGGACAAATTTCTTTTGAAGGGGGAAGTATGTAATGCCATGTCCGTTCCAATTGGAGTTTATAGCCTTTCGTTCAATTTTTATATTTGATTTGGTGTTTGAACCATTAAATTGGTGTTTTGGGTGATGAAAGTTGATGGATTTAAGTTGGATTTTGAACCGTTAATCTCGTTTGATGTTTGTTCGATCGATTAAAGTGTTTTCGGGCAAGAAAATCACGTTTTTGGGAATCCACAGGAAAGAACATGGTCAAGCACTTTGATCGTGTCTTGAATGGCTATGACCATGTAATAAAGGCCAATACACGGACGAAAACCCGTGACCGTGTCTTGTACAAAGCCGCCTGTGTCTTTACTTGTTTGCTCATGTCTTTGATTTTAAAAGGAGCTAGGCACTACACGGGTAAAGACACGATCGTGTCTTAGCCTGTGTCTTGCAAAAATTAGACGAAAATCACCAAAATGTCGTCGTTTTGCCTTGTTCTTTCTATATAAACCCTAATCTGACCCCCTCGTCCTTCCTCACTCATTCTCTCCACTGTTTCTCACTCTAAACCACCCAAATCTCTTCCTTTTTGATCCTCCAACACCTCTCCATCCTTCCTTGAGGTAAGATTATGATTCTCTCTTGGTTTTTCTTCCATTTTCATGTATTTATTCTTGTTGGAGGCTTGTTGAACGAAATGGGTTTGTGTGCACTAGAGATTCGGATTTGAAATTGTTTAGGGTGAATGTAGGTTGGATTTTTGTTGTTTGTTGATGTATCTAGCATGGGAGAGGCCGAATTTGTGGTTGGCTTGGTTTTTTGGAAGAGAATGGATGTGGGTTTGATGTTAAGTTGGGTAATTTTGGGTTTTTGGAAGAAAATGTTGATTTTTGTGTTGTTTGATGCTAATAAATGATTGGGTTATGTCCTAGAAGGTGTTAGGAAGTGAACAGTATGTTCAGGAATGGTTGGAATCGAGTGGAACGGAATTAAGGACCGTTTGTGTAATTTGTCATTGGGGACCATTTGTGTAATTTTGCTTTTAGGGACTAAGAATGGAATTTGGAGTATGTTTAGGAGTGAATTGAATATTTTGAAATATTTTAGGACTTCTTGGTAAATTTAGAACACTTTAGGGACTAATCTATAATTTACCAAGTCACAGGGACTAAATGATAATTTTACGAGATGTTCGATTTTCAAGGTTGCAGTGTTGGATCTTCGATCGAAATAGGTTTCTGGGGATTTGAGTCTACATCTGCATTTCATGCATTCTGTATTACCATAGTACCACACTTTGACAATTGTCTTGTAATAATTGTTTCAGCTTCGTATCCTGGTCATCGAGGTTAGTCGACCCTGGTGGTACGAGATTGAGCCATTCAGCTTGGATTTCTAGGTGAGTGAAATGGAATCTTCAGACACATACCATGTGTCTTCTAAATTATATTTTTTTGATGTGTCAGGACATTGACATGTAATCTGAAATTAATAAAGGATAGGAAATCCAAACAATTTGAATTACGTGGAAACCTCTGCTATGAAATCATGTTGGATATTTTCTGATGTTTTGAAATAGTTTTATATTTCAAAATAAATTTTTTTTGACTGATCTAAGTATTTTGATCAATAAAAAAGAAATGTTTTCTGCAAAGGATATTTTCCGAATTTGTCCTTCTTGGAACGAAAGGTGGTTTTGACTTATGGGTTTGGCTTTGTTTTTAAAAGCGAGTATATATTTGTTTATATAAATATTTTGGAAATATTCATATTCTTTGAAATCTATTCTTTGATTTCTGCAAATCAGTTTTTGCATGATCTGTCAGTAGTGCTTCCACCGTTATCTGTTTAAATTCAGCATTTAAATTTTTGGCATAAAATTTAATTAACTATTATGACTCGGGACACCTATGTTATGCGGATGTACTTAGATCAGTTCTGTCTGATATAGCTTAGTGACCCTTAGGGTGGACGGAGTACTATTTTGAGCTCCTAAGGCTATCGGCTGTTAGCCCTTTTGAGTCGGGTACTATTTGGACTCCTAAAGTTGCTATTCTATTTTGAACTGATCTAGTCAAAGTAGATTTAGTATAATACGGGAATATGATCAGTGAATATCAGCTCTGTACAGTTGAAAACTGGTTTTACATAACATGTTTTGCTAAAACGAAAGTTTCTGCATAAAACATAAAATTTCTGCATAATATGGAATTTTTTCTGCATAATCTGAAACCGAGTTTTGATATGTTTGCTTGTATTTTGTTTGCTTTGGTTGTAAACAATTTCGAAATGAATTTTGAAACTACTATTTTGTACTTAGCGTGTATACGTATATATACACTTATATCTGCATGCGGTATTTTTGAACAGTTTTCAAAACGGTTTGTGTGAGGCCCGGTACCGCTCTAGAGTGTTGTTTTCTCACTAGGGTTCTTACCCCTCTCTTTTTTGTCTATCCTCTGTATCCTTATTTACAGGTTATTTTAGTTGATTGCAAACTCTCAGCATTCAACACCTGGTGAGGCACTCTGAAGTTTTAGTCGGTGCCCTTTTGTTCGGGCTCAGTTATGTATTTTGTTAGCTACTCTACACCGGTTTACTTGTGGGTGTACATTTTTTCTATTTTTATTTGATATTAAGTATGATTTATTATTTATCAAATATTTTATTATTATTAAAATTAATGTTTTAATGAAGTTTGGATTTCTAATTTATTTTCTGTAATAAATGGTTTTAGAAATTGTTTGCAATGAATTAGTTATAAGTTTTGCTCTCCGAGGCTTGTACGAGATAGGACAAACTTTCACTGACGGTTCGCCTCGTACGCCGGTCATGGTCTAAAAACGGGTCGTGACATGTACATTATTAATGTAATATCGCGTATGTTTCCTATCAATCTTCTGTAGCTTTCCATCCAATCTTGTTGTAATCCATTCCATTTTAATTCTATCCTTTGGTATTCGAGGTGCTAATTAAGTGTTGGAGGATGTTGGATGATGTTATTGGGCAAGGTCGGATGTTGTTAGGCCTTAGGAATGATCAGGCATGGGTTCGAAAGAGAAGCAAATCAAGGAGAGCATGAAAGTAAGCCTAACGTATGTTAGACTTAAAGCCAACGTATGTAAGGTGTTTTTACGTACAATAGATTAATCCTTATGTATGTAAAATGTTCTTTTGCCATATACACGAGTTTTTGCATAAAACGTACGTGATTTGGGTTCAGATGATCATTGACGTACGTGATATTTAAAGTGACGAACATGAGGTTGGGTCTGATACATCTGGACATCATTTTTCACCTCAATAACGTACATGAGATGTTTGGTAACGTACGTGAGGGTCAAAATGACGTATGTGAGCATCGATCTAGCAGTCTTTAAAGCACCCCAACAACCCGATCCCTCATCATTTACTCACCCCTCTCTAACCAAAATCTCTCCCAATGGTCTGAGACCCTTTCTCATTATCCGTCCAACATTCCTAATCAATTTCTAAGGTAAGATTACATCTCTTTCTTGGTGATTAACTCATTTTCATGCTTTCAATCCCGAATTCCTTCTTTGGCCGAATTTCAATTGGAGTTCAAATTTTTGGATGAATTTTGATGAAAGAATGTCTAGGCTTGCTAGAATAGGTTAGATAAGACTTCGATTAACAAGAATCAAGACTTGGATTAAGAGATTTGATGAGTTTTTGGTTAGATTAGGGTTAGCTATGGGTTTGCTTGATTCTTCGGAATTTAAAGTTGTTTTTGAGAAACCAATCCAATATTTTAGTTCCTGAGGTTAATATCTATCAATGTAGGTGTTTCAAATTGATTTTTATCATTTGAATTGAAAGTTTTTGTGTAATCTGCCAATTTGGGGACCATTTGAGTAATTTTACATTTAGGGGTTAAAATGTGATTTTGCATAGGTTAGAGGATTAATTTCAATATTTTGGAAATTTTGAGGATTAATTAATGATTTTTGTGTGTTATAGGCTAATTTATTTATTTGGAATATTTTGGGACTGAACTGTAATTTTTTTAGGTTCGAGGACTAAAAAGTAATTTTACACCGAGGTGTAATTTTGGGATTCTAGTTTTGACTTGGGTTTAGAAGTAGAATTCTAAGCGTTGTTTGAGGGTCCGAGTCTACATTTTTATCATCACGCATCTAGGTACCACCACAGTACCAGCACCGTATTTTAATAATTGTTTTGTCTACTTCTGTTTTAGCCTCTTGTTCGTGCCAACGGGACCAGTCACCGGTTAGTAGGGTTGGACTGGATTTTTTGTTTATGAATCTCCAGATGAGAATAACAACTTTAAACACATCGGTTGTGTCTTTCGAAATTATATGTTTTTGTCGTGTCTAGCTAAATTTTGAAATTGAATTAATAATGGTCTGGTTAAATAATAAAAAAGAATTATGTGATTAACAAACACACTTAGTATTTGATTCTGATATATATAAATATTATATATAAAAAAAATTTGCAAATAAATTATGTTGTATGACTGTTTGTTATATATATTCTACTATAGTATATTTTGGATAAGGGACACCTAGCTACGAGGTAACGTAGCCTCTGGTATACCACTGCTCTATGAAGGCCCGAGTTACCAGGGTATTCTTGTGACCGTATGTCCAGCTAGACACATGTACTATGTTTGATTCTGTCTGGTGTCATGGCCACACGTCTGATATCCTTTTGATTCTGTCAAACCTCTATCCACCTCTATTGTATGTATGTATATATATATGTTGCATGTTGTCTACTTTGTCTACAAAAGATTTCAAAATGAATTTCGAAAGTATTATTTTAGTAAAGTGTATACGAACGTATTCGTATATATTGCATGCAGTATTTTGAAACGTTTTCAAAACAGTCTGTGTGAGACACATATGAGACGATCTGGAGTGTTATTCCTCACTGATTTTACTCACACCTTTAACATTTTTAGGTTGACTTTTGGCTCAGCAACCTTCTGGCATCTTCTTCTCAGTGAGGCGTCTTCTCCATTGGTTAGTGATGTCTTTATGGTCGGGCTCTTCGTTTTGTATTAGAGCTCCACACCAGGATGTTGTTGGGTTAGTGGGATTTACATTTTGTATTTTGATTTACTCTGATTTATTTTTGCACTTACTTATATATGTTTACACTCATACTATATTTTGATATATTAACATTTGATATATGTTTTCTTATAAAAATGGTTTATATCATTAAATGGTTAATAATAGTTTATAAATGAACAATTTGGGTAGTAAGTTTGATTATCCGAGGCTTATACGAGATTGGGTCGGATCTCCAATTCGGTTCGTCTTGTACGCCGGTCATGGTCCGAAAACGGGTCATTACAATTAATATTATTATTTTTTATTTATATATATTTAGCTCATTTCTTATGCTCTTTTTTTGGGACAATTGAAAAAAAAAACTTAAATTTGATATTTGTTTGGCAATGATATTGTTGGATTTACTCTTGCAACTTATGGGCATGTTGAATTGTTATGTTATTATTGCTAAACTTGCATAGGTTGTCAAACTTGCATAGGTTGTCTAATTGAATCTATCGCAAGTATATAATAGTCAATATAGTAATAAAATCTCTGGAGTATTCCGTAGGTGTCAAATTCACAGCAAACATGTATTAGTTAAAGAGCAAAAAGCAAAGGAAATTAATAAAATCCGAGAATTTGAGTTATGGAGGGTTTGATTTTAAAAACATAAAATGAAATTAAAAAGTAAATAAAGGTGTTTGGATCTTTGAGATGCAAGCAAAGGCTTCTATTTAGTAAATCAACAAAATGAGTTTTCGTGGTATGAGTGTTCTGCCCACTTCACTCACTCAAGGCCTCTTTTGAGTTCACTTGAGCAATACCTACATTTATTGGGAGGGTCCTTTCAACCTCATCTAACTAAACTTTGCTCATTAAATCATTCGAGAATTTCATTGAACACCTTCTAGGCAATGAATATGTCTATTACAAAACCTAACAAGTTTGATGCAAGTAGACCTAACACAAACTTCTTCTTTTGATCCATCATTTAAGCATGCCGCAAACAACATTGTGGTGATCAAGCACAATGATATTCAAATAAAATAAGTCATCAAATCAATCATAGCAATATCTAAAGATATCAAGAACATAAACAAACCCATTCAATAAACTTAGTTAGTATTCATCAAAACTTACAACTCAAAATTCAAACTAAAAATCTACATTACCATTGTTCAAAGAAAATAAAAACAAACACTAAGATCAAGAAGAAAGACATCATCACCAAAAATAAAATGAGAAATGGAAAGCAAAATATGAAGGGGGTTTCTTTCCAAGACTATAGGTTTTTTCACGAACCATTTCCAGACCATGACCGATATACAAGGCGAACCATCTAAGGAAGCTCGGTCCATCTCGCACAAGCCTAGGAGAACAAAACATCTACTCAAATTGTTATTATTAGTCGGCTTATTAATCATATTAAAACATTTTTAACAAATATAAAGTTTTAAACAAAAAGTAATATTTGTTAACATTGAAACATAATCATAAATATAATATTACAAAATAAATAATAATAATAATGAGTAAAATCATTTAAATACAAAGCAATAGAAAATACAAATCCATAAACCCTTAGATAACTCGGTGTGGAGCAACTAACATAACCGTACAAACTACGTCCGAACAAAATAGCACTCATTGTTGAATAGACAATTCTCACTGTTGAAAAAATCCAAGATAACCTGAATATGTTAAAGGGGAGGGGTGAGTAAACTCAGTTAGGAAACAACACTCTAGATCGCTTCCGGGACACACATAAACTGTTTTGAAAACATTTTCAAAACAAATACACATACATGTATATAAATGTATACTATTAGTATACACTCATATATACAAATAGGTAGTTCAAAATTTCATCTCAAAATCCTTCACAAACAAGGCAGACAATCGCCCAGATTAAATAAACAAGTCAGATAAAATATTTATTATTTTATTTTTTAAATAATTGTCAAGAATTAAATTAAAGACCTGACATGACCAGATTTAGATGAATGGATCATATGAAATCTGTAATAGCCACTTAGGCACAACACTTACTCGAGTAAGGCATGCATTCCGCTTACTCGAATGAGCTATGATGCTTGCTCGAGTAAGAAATCCTCCAAGCCGAAAATCACCTAAAATAACTCAAACTCATCCAACTCCAAAACAAACTATTTGATCCACTTAACTCACCTCAAATCAAACTTAATAATATAAATTAATATTCTGTTAACATCAATCAACAATTAGATCACCAGAAATCATCAAGTTCCTTTCCAACAGATTTAAAATAAATCAGAACCCATTCGTTATTTATGTTCTTACTCCAATTCAACCATTTCTAAACCAATCCAAGCTTAATTCATAATCAAACAACCTAACCTAAATCATTTCATCAAACATCAGAATTTCAAACCCAATGACGTTCGTCAACAATCAATTTCTAGCATCCAAAATCAAATTCTGAAGAGTTTTATATGAACTAAAAGCAAAAACTAAGCTAGGGAAGAACTCTTACCTTGAATCCTTGAAGAAATGGACAAAGAAGCAAAGAGAATAGAAGGGAAATGTTTATGGGTGTCGAAGGAGTGTTTTGGATGTGAAAAATAACCGACAAAGTCGAAAAACACGTATTTAAGGCTACTAACCAACTGCACCTCTTGCCAAGAAATAAGGCTAACTCGATCTAGACAAAGCTTACTCAAGTAAGACAAGCATATATGCAGAAATTAAATTTCTCTTAATCGAGTAAAACAACCCTCCATTAACTCGAGTAACATGTATGTCTTACTCGAGTAAGATAGGCTTCCAGAAAAATGAACAATGTTGTGCTTGCTCGAGTAATCTTCTTCTTTACTCGAGTTATCAGAGCTTGTTCTCACTCGAGTAACACCTATATTACTCGAGTAAACGTGCATTTTTTCCAAATAAATCATCAACTTAACATCTTGAAACATCCATAGTTACAAAGACCATCTTTAAACATCTCCAAACATTTAATCATGATTTCAAAAACAAAAAAATCAAATCGGATTTGAACGAGGTTCAAACAAATCAGACAAGATTCTGTAGAAGATCTTATCAAAATTAAACGGAATGCTATAGAAAAACTAGTCAGAACGAGCGATATTTTACATATCTTCAAGCAACCCCCTTTCTTCCTTTTAGCTCCTCTTCTCTCTTCTTTCTTGTAAAAATATTTTTGGTGAAGTGTGACTATCCAAATATACCCAAAACAATATTAAAGAGGTATATTTATACCCCTATTGGTCCCCTCTAAACCCTAGGACAACTGTCCAAAAGACGCCACCTTTTTGTGCATTGGTCACCATTTTTTGTCACTTTCTCTCTCTTCACTCTAGGAGGGCCATGATCGTGGTCCCTCTCTAATTTGGAAATCTTCAACATGGAAAAATGCCACTGCCGTGGTGTTGGCGCATCTTGACCGTCTTTTTTCCACGGTCTCTACTCATTTTGGCTATGGTCGTGGCATTGAAATTCCATGATTGTGGCCCTTCTTTTCTTCCTTAATTTAAATCGTATATTGGGAAGTAAAGGGCCAAAATCATGGCCTTGACCGTGGCTCAGAGTGTGGCCTCTGAAATTGCTCCACACCATGGTCATGGTATAGGGTGTGGCGATGACCATGGCGCAATTTCGTTCAGTTTTCTTTGCACTTTCTTCCATTGATCTTGCAACTTTAAAAACATATTTTTCATGTCTTTTTATTCTCTTTTCCATCTCATTTCATGCATTTTCTTTATCACCCTACACATTATACAAAAAGTTTAAAAATTCAATAGCAAATGCATATACAAAAGGTGATAATGCTTAGAATTCTTGCTAAAATAATATGCACTTTTATCATACATCATTGTTGATATTGTTGTTATTATTTAGAGTTTAGGGATCAATTAGTAACAATGTGCATACTTGAAGAAGAATGAAGAATAAAACAGATGTATAATTTAAATTAGTTTCTAATTTGTATAGTTTTTGTACTTTTTAATATTTGATGAAGGATTTTGATTTGAACAAAAATGTCTAACAAATTTCTAATGAAGAGGACATTGATAATGAGATGGATAATATTGGTCAAGAAGATGGAATTTCTCTAGGAAAAATGTAATACCCTGCCTGTTTCTGACGTGTCTTTTGTAGCTTTTTGATCAGTCCCGATTTTCGTCCTAGCATTTAGTGTTTAAAGATGTTGAGGACGTCAAATTGTCAAAATTTTTTGGGTTAAGTTGATCTTGGTTCGATCTTGAATGATTGGAGTGTTGAGTGATTGATTGATGGTGTTGAAAGGGAGTTACTCGAGTAATATGTGTGTTACTCGAGTAAGAAGAGCCTCAAATTACTCGAGTAAGCAATATTGTTACTCGAGTAAGCCGACTCTCCAGATGAATTTCTGGGGAAGTCTTACTCGAGTAAGG
>CAODLS011271519.1:0-14338 GCA_948243855.1 Flueggea neowawraea | reverse complement strand
TCGAGTAAGGCAGAGTTCAAGGTGTCACTCGAGTAACAAGAAGTGTCACTCGAGTAATCTATGCATCATATCACTCGAGTAAGCAAATAATGTCACTCTCACGTACGTCACTTTATCCTAACGTACATCATCTGTAAATTCTCCAGTTTACGTACGTTTGTTTCATCTCCAACTTGTCGGAGAATTTCGGTCTAAGCTTTTGTATGAACGGAAGCGACTTGAAAAGTAAGAGCGAAATCGACACAAGGATTTATAGTGGTTCGACCAACCTTGCCTACATCTACTACCTAAGTCTCACTTAGGCTTTTCACTATCGATGATTGATTGCTGCTCAATCCAATCATTGGGCTAAATGTTAATATTGGGCTAAATGTTACTCGAGTGGATAGGCATATTACTCGAGTGAGGCTTTGAAAATTTCATTTTGTTCATCATCAAAACATAAAAGGATCTTAATGTTGATCACCCTTGATCAAACAATCTCCCCCTTTTTGATGATGACAAAACTTTGAAGAATTAAAGCGCTACATCAAGGACAACAATATTAATCAAGGATTTCATCCTTGTCATTTTGTTAGCATCATGAAAATGTGAATGAAAAAAAAAATCTCCTTTTGCAAATAGATATATGAACATATTCAACATTCTCCCCATTTTTGTGATCATCAAAAAGATTAAGCAAAGTTAAACATTTTCACTCCCATTTCAAAAATAATTTGTGCATATAAAAAAGCTCTCCCCCTATTTGTTTCAAACTAATGCACATATTTAAATCAACATATTCAAAATATCATGCAAATAACAATAAGCAACTAAGAAATAAATATTTCATGAAATGTTAAAAGAATGAGAATTAGGAGTACCTAATATGTCGAAAGGCATACATTGGCCGATGGATCACCATCATCACTTGAGATTTCAATGTATTTTGATGAAGCCTAGAAAGCAATGCCTATGTCTTTCTTCTTCTTCTTTTTCTTCTTTTTGCCTTCATTTTCTTCCTCCAAACCCATTTCATGTGTGAGTAAGAAACCAAGTAACTCCTCCAAAGGCAAAGAACTTAGATCTTTGGATTCTAAGACGACATCTTTCTTGGAAGCCCATGATTTTGGCAAAGATCTTGAAATTTTCCTTACTATCTCAGAATTTGTATATGATTTTCTAAGAAATTTGAAACCATTGATGATCTCATTGAATTGATCAATCATTTCTTGAATGAATTCGTCTTCATCCATCTTAAACAACTCATATTTAAGAACAAGAAAAGAGACTTTGTTTTTCTTGACTTGTGAGGTGCATTCATAAGTAATCTCCAAAGTCCTCCAAATCTCATGTGCATTTTGACATTGCTAGACTTTGTTGAATTGAAATTTGCTCAATGCACAATAAAGTATGTGCATAGCTTTGTTAGTGTAGTGCATCATCATTCTCTCATGATCTGTCCATTATTCCTTTAGTTTGATCCTTTCCACACCATTTATTGTCTTTTTTGGAGCATATGGACAGTCTCTATTGCATCCCAGATTTCCTCAGCTTCATACTTTAGAAAGACCATCATTCTTTTTTTATATGTGTAATCACTGTCATCAAAGAAAGGAGTTCTATTAATTGTCAAACCTTCAAATCTATGAATATTATCTAGAAATGCCATTTTTGGGATCTTTATCTTTTTGGATGTTAAGCCAAAAAAATTATATCAAAAGCACAAGCTCTGATACCAATTGAAAAACATGGTTACATGTCCCAATATACAATGGAATGGTACTTCATTACAGGGGTGAATTGGAGTTTTAGGGATTTTAAAAACTTTGTTGAAAACTTTTGCAAATTTAAGCAAATAACAAAGTCCTTTTCAAATCAAAATCAAAGCAGAAGCAATAAAACAACCAATTCACAATTAAGATTATGCAAATATAAAGAAAATTAAAGAGAGAAATGGAGAGAGAAAATCAAAGTCCAATATTTAAAGTGATTTGATCCTCTTGACTTATGTCTACTCCTCTAGATCCATTAGAGATTTTCAATCCACTATCTTTCTCACAACCGGGTGGAGGGAACCGTTACATCTTGTTTTTATGGGATCAATAAGAAAACCGTTACACACTTGTTTTCATAGGTTTAACAAGCAAACCGTATCCCTAAGTTTTGCGGACTCAACTAGGAAATTGAAATCATTTGTTTTCAGGATAAAACAAGCAAACTAAACCTCTAGTTTGTGCAGGATCTACTAGCAAACCGAAACACTAGTTTTTGAGGGTCAACTAGCAAACTGTTCTACTAGTTTTTCTAAGGCTCATTAGCAACCACTCTTGTTTTTCTAAGGCTCAACAAGGAAACCTAACTAAGCTCAAGCAAATAACTTTGCTTGATACAAAATTAACCCAAGATATTGCAAAATCAAAGCTCACACAAACCCATAAATGTATGCAAGTATAATAGCTCAAATGGGTTGGAAATGTGTCAGCACTTGTCAGGAAATGTTTGAATTTGAATTCTCGATGAGCGTCTTTATTTTGTAAGCTAGTCCAGCTCATCTCGTCTACGTGCTTAGCTTGAACAACTGCATGCATAGATATAAGCTCTCTTCGGCACCATCTGAATCTTTTTCATAGAATATTCGAATTCAAATTCCCGAGGAGCGCCTTGATTTTGCCAGCTTGTCTAGCTCATCCTCGTCTACATGTGTAGCACTATCTTATGCGTGTGTAGAGTATCTCTTTAAAGATTGCACCTTTTCACGCGTCCGTGTGATGAAAAAACACGGCCTAGAGCTCCACGGGCACAACCATGGCTGTGGGCTAGGCCGTGGCCACCCTATTCACGTCCTTTTTTATTCCAGTGCATTCCACGAGCCATGGCCCATGTCAACTCAGATGCTTGTCTTCCTTTACCAATCCGTCCATCTATGACTTGATATCATTTCTTCAAACTTTAGTTTCAATCTTCTTCAAGAAATCTCAATTTAATTTTAACACTTTATATGGATGTGTTTTTAACTGGAATATTGAAATTGTATGTCGGTTATTCAATTATATTTTATTTTTTCCTGTACAATTTACTTTTATAGTATTATCAAGAACAGATCAAACGTATGTATTATTGTGAACATAAGTGGTGTAGATAACCATAACTTTCTTATTTGATAATTAATGGACTGACTAATGATTAATGGACTGACTATGACCATTCAATTCATCCACTCCTTAAGGAAAAAGAAAACACCAAATCATCACCCATTTTTTGTTGCTTTCAAGTTTAAAATAGTGCACAAAACCACAAAATGCCTTTGTGGAGATTCATGTGTTTGTTTAGATTTACTTCCCACCAGTTTGCATGTGCAGCTTCCTTGGAACACGAAACATAATTTTTAGTTTGCAAGTGTAACAAATTAAGTCATCACTCCTGCGCGCTTGCAAATGTGTACGTGGATGAATTGTTTATAAAGTAAGTTGAATATAAGTCATGTTCCGATAAACTACTTGAATACTCCATAATTTTATCTCAAGTAAATTGAATAAGCTTTTAAGAAGAGAGTGAGATTATTATGGAATTATAGTTTAATAATATTAGAGTCAGTTTTTAGTATTAAAAGGATCGATATTTTAATTATTTATAAACTAATTTCGAATTGAAAAAAGAAAAAGAAATGGTCCAGCTTGGTCAGTCTTTCACGGCTGTGTAGTCCTTTTGAACACACATGCATACAAAAACTAGTTACTACATCAGCAACCATATATCCTGCACTCTGTTTCGTCCCTTCCCCATACCCAGTTTTCTTACATCACCAACAAATAAATGCTTCCCCTTTTCAACTGTTTCTTTCTCTCTTATTCACAGGCAGTCTCCAGCAGCTATCCCTTTCTTTCTCTGCCCCCAAGAAATCACCATTAATACTAACACCGCCACCACCGCCAACAACGAACTACTTGGTTTAATTGTATAGATAGGGAGAGAAATTAATTGAGAGAAAAAGAATGTCAAGCTTAATAGGAAGAAACCTTCATCTCTGCTTCACAAAACTGAAATGTCCATTACAATTAGAACCACCTCCTACTATTGTCAAGAATTATAATTCCCTCTATGATCATCACTACAACTTTGAGTCTTCTTCTGATCCCAAATCCCAAAATGCCTCTCCAACATCGACTGCTTGTTCTTCCTCCTCCGCCGAGCCTGACCTTTCCACTGTATTCGCCTCCCAACGCTTCTTCTTCACCACACCCGGCCTCTCCAACTCCATAACCGAATCTGCAGCACCATCTTCCACTACCCAATCTTCAAACACCATCAAGTATAGCAACAGTCTTGACCTTGATGACCCATCTCAGGGAAACACCAACAACACTAGTTCTAATGATCAGACGGCGTCGTTTTTAGCTGCAGCCGATGAAAACCACAGCAGCAACCCTTGCAGTAGTTGCAGCAGCAGCAATGTTGTTGAGGTAAAAGTCAAAGACAGCGTGGCGGTGTCAACATATTCGCCAGACCCGTACATGGATTTCAGGAGATCAATGCAGGAAATGGTGGAGGCACGTGACCTGGTCGACGTCAACGCCAACTGGGAGTATTTGCATCAGCTCCTCTCATCTTATCTCGCACTTAATTCAAAGAGCACCCACAAGTTCATAATTGGAGCTTTTGCTGATCTTCTGGTGAGTCTTTTGTCGTCATCAACTACATTTTCAGCGGAGATTAATGGTGGTGAGGGCAGGGGAAGTGATGATTATGGGCCTGGTGGTTGTGAGATTTCGAGGCATTGCATGTAATGTGCAATGTGGTGTGTCGGATATATATTCATATACCTTATCAGTATCAATATCATTGCTCCCAATTTTTTGTTTAACTTGTTGCATTAAATTGACTCCATATAATGATGAACATTTTGGGGACAAAACTTGGTCCCCTTTTTGTCCTCTATTGTATCACTTATCCCTTCACACACCACATCTTGCTTGTCCATCTTTAATTCTCAGCTTCATTCTGATTTTTCTCTTCTTTTTTCTTCAAAAAGAAACTTAGCTATTTTTCCTCATCTCGTTAAAGACTGTTGAGAAATCACTTTCTTTTAGCATTCTTTTACGCACTCTCTAATTAAAAATTAACATATTAAAAGAAAAATTAATTCTATTCAATAATTAAGATTATGATAAATAAATTTCAAAATTTGATTGGATGTACATAAAAAGTGTCAATAGCATTTATCAAGTGGATATGCACGAAAGACGTTAATTCCCATAAATTTATAGAGTATGGCCTTTTTCAGCAGTATTATTAGTTGAGTAAATTAAAGAACAATGAAGTTCAAAATGATTCACAAATCACTAGAGTGAATGAGATAATCCCAATCAAAACGATGGAATTCCGCCTCTTGTTTTGCTGAGAATACTATCAAAATATCCTTTCAAATTCCGAAGTGTAGCGGAAAAACAGGCACGCCATCTAATATTGTTTCTAATTATTGGCTAATTACTTGTCCAATGAAGAACTGATTAACTTGTCTTTTGTTTACCCTTTTAAAATTGAAGGTGAAGATGAGACCAAGTTTGAGAAAACATAAACAAGTAGAGCGATTCTGTTTGTGTTTGATTGAGGGAATCTCTGCATCAAGACAACTAATGGATTAACAAGTGGCCAATTTTCGGTCACTATAAAAGTACTACATAACACAGGGGAATCTAATTTTTGTCACCTTAACAAGAGGATAAGTAGCAAAAGATTCACTTAAATGGTGGAAAGATTCACGTTAATTGGCAGTTTCAGTGTCCAAACAGCGGCGGTAATTTCTTCGCAAAATGTCAGTTTCGAGTGGATCTAATCCAACTAGTCCAAATCTGTTTTCTCTTAAGGGGCCCTCTATGGATCAAAGTAGGCCAAATTTCGTTTCATTAGGCCTTGTGTTACTCACGAGCAAGCTACAATAACACAAGCATGCGAACAGAGATGTGCGCTACGGAGAAACATACACCAGTTGCTACCATGAACCTCTCAAGTCCCAGTCATGCTCCAACCTCGACTTACAAAAATTCATCACAACTCCAACAAGGTAACCAGTGGGAGGAAAGCAAGCATCGGTCATGGCACACTATTGGTTGGCAAGATATGAGAGCCAAAACCCACAATTATCAACCTTACTCGAAGCATCTTTAAACAATGTTTACGAGCTTGTGATAGTTCATAGTTGTGACTTGTGATACTATCTGCAGTTGCCCAAAACAGCAACTGAAACTACCAAGTTTTCTCTAGTGTTTTTTTGGGCAACAGTTTCCCTAGGGTTTAAAATGACTTCATATGCTCTTCTGATGTACAAGGCTTTTGTGCCTCTTTTAATATAAAAAAACAGCAGCTGAAACAATCCAAGTTTTCATATGCTGGTAACATACGTTAACAATCAAAATTAATTTACCTGACCAGAAGGCCAGCTCGATTAAAAAGCATTCAAACATGCCAACAGACAAAACTTGTTTCTTGATTGCAATTTGCATATTAAAGATTTAAATTTGGCTGAATCTCAACGACACTCTGAGAAGACAACATTAAGGCGAAGCCCGTCTTAGTTAAACGCAAGTGATATCTGAAATACAAAAACACAATAGCACTCAAAGTAATAATCCTAAAACCATGCTAAGTTTTTGACAAAAGCTCGAAAAACATTGAGGCAACAAAGATCCAATAGGCAAAAGGTATTGAGAGGAGTTTATCGCTTCTTGGAGACACCGACAGTTTTTCCCCTACGACCAGTGGTCTTGGTGTGCTGCCCACGTACACGAAGACCCCAGTAGTGACGAAGACCACGGTGGTTTCTGAAGAAATAGGAAAATATCAAACCATTAAACACTATTGAGGTAAATAAAAACACGTTTCGTACTTAAGTCCATTAAAGAGGATAGAAGTAAACCTGATCTTCTTGAGGCGCTCAAGATCATCTCTGAGCTTCATATCCAAGGCATTAGAAACAACTTGGGAGTACTTTCCATCCTTGTAATCCTTTTGCCTATTGAGGAACCAGTCTGGAATCTTGAATTGGCGAGGATTGGCAACAATAGTCATAAGCTTGTCCAGCTCTTCAGCAGATAGTTCACCAGCTCTGAAATTCCAACAATCAACAATGAAATACAGAAGATAAGTAAACATGCAGATAGGTTACCAAGCCTTTACAAGAGGTAGAGCAAGCACTGTAACATATGCACCAATAACAAATCTAGAGAATTAGTAAAAGAACAGAGCCAATATTATTCTAACTGGCACCATTTATCTTATCTACAAAATCTCAATTGTATACAAACATTCAAAGCCTTGTTTGAAGGTTCTAAATCTGATACAAACAAAAAGGAACAATCAAATGAACTAATTGAGGCACCTAAACCACATGTACGAACAACACCAAAAGATATAATCGACACTAACAAAAAACACAATTTTCTTCAGTTAAGAAGTGATTCCAGGCAGGCAATTATCGGCGACGAAATTGATAGATTAACCATCAAAATGAACAAACAAACAAACAACGAAAACAAACAAGCATATTCAAATCGGAATAGAGAAAATAAGGGAATTGAAAAATAAAGAACCTCTTGTTCATGTCGACATCGGCTTTCTTGCAGACGATGTTGGCGAAACGGCGACCAATACCCTTGATGGAGGTAAGGGCAAACATAATCTTCTGTTTTCCATCAACGTTGGTGTTGAGAACACGAAGAATGTGTTGGAAATCCTCATTTGTTACCAGCGACTAATGGCATTCACAACAAAAAAAATTGATTCAGAATAAAAGAAATATGGATCTGAACAATAACATTGAAGAAAAAGACGAGAGCGTCCATACCATGTTGCTAGGGTTTCTGATGCCTGAGTGCAGCTGCTCTTCAGTTATGCGCCGACCCCTCAAGTGTTTACTCTCTTATAAAACCCTAGTTTCCTAACGGGACTGCAAGCGAGGCCATTTTATAGCTTTTAGAACCCTTCTCGTTTGCCAAAAATGAAAAACTCTTCTCGTTATTTTACTTTTTTATCCCCAAGTATTTGATTTTGCTTTCAATGAAAAGGTTTTTGATTTTAGCACTTTCATAAATTCGTAATTTTAACTTTTAAAACCTTAGGATATGTTTAATTAAAAAATAATTTTATATTTTATATTTTTGTTTTATTTTTATTTTTAAAATAAAATAAAATATAATAATTTTTTTAATTTTTTATAAATAATTTTTTATATTTATATTTTTTAATTTTTTAAAAAAATATGAAAAAATTCTTTAATTAAACAAATCTCTAGTACTCTGACGCAACTGCTAACGAGCCCCTTTTTATAGCTTAGAAATCTTCTCGTTGTTTTACTAGTTTACCCCCAACTTTTTGATTTTGTTTTCATAAAAATGTTTTTGATTTTAGTATTACCGATATTTTAACTTTTGTATATTCTTGAATCCCCAGTTTTCTAAACCTCTTTCTCAAAAATATAATTTGAAGGCTGGTAAAATTAATCTTTATATAAAACTTTGTACTATATTGTCTTTACATTAAATATATACGAAATTTCTCTTTTAGTTATTAATCAAATTTATAAAATATAATTATTAAAACTTTTTTGGAAAAAAATAAAATTTATTTTTCCAGAGGAAAATTTTATTAATTAATAATTGAACAAAGTAAAAGTTTTATTGACCCTATTCAAATACATGGCATTTCACCTCAAACAATCATTCACAAACGATTTCTTGATTCCCCCAATCATAACTTGATAAGGAAAGAGTATACTACTCAAAATTACTTCTTTCGTCCCATAATAATAAATACTAAAATTAAAAAATAATAATTTTAAAAGTTAAATTTATTTAATTTTATAATTTTTTTATTTATATCATTTGAATAAATATATTAATAATTAATGAATTAGTCCAAAAAAATTAAATACATGGATAATATTATAATTTTACTAAGAACAAATGCAATAAAAAAGAGTTCATCTATATTTTAAAACATCCAAAATAAAAAATATACTTAATAATAATAATATTATAATTTTGATAAAAATAAATACAATAAAAACAGAATTTATCTAAATTTTGAGGGATCCAAAATAAAAAAACATACTTATTATTATAGAACGAAAAAAGTATAAAAGATTAATTTTGGTGGAAGAAAAAACTGCAAGTGAGAAGAGCTTACATACAAAACCATCAATTCATCCAAAATTACTGTACAAAGTGAGAGCAAAATCCGAAAGAGTGAATCCATTTATTTACATCTTAAACAGCACCAAAAGATGATGCCTTGCCTCTTCGTTAGCAATAAAACCAAACCCTCCGACCCAAAAGAATACAAGGAAAAATGTGATGAGCAGAGAGAGCACTGCTTGCTTGCTTGCAAAATGTGGCTCCTCTCTTCTTACCATTCTAAGTTCATAAAAATATCCTATTCCAAAATCCACTACCTCCTTCCTTTATCAACAATATGCACATCAACTTGCCTGGTTAGACAATATTACTACCTCCGTTGCGACGCAGGGGTTACCCCCACCTGAGGCACAATGAATACCCACCCCACCACCTGAGCCTGAATTACACAAAGTATCAGAATCTCCATGTCTCACACCATCACTATCAACCTCATTATTATCGGGATTGAGCCACTTTGAGGATCTGGTATTCCTCTGAGGCCTGTTCGCAATTGGACAATTATCGACATTTAAATCAGTTCCACAAGAAATTGACTTGATCTCTGCAGAGATGTGTCCATTGCTCTTGCAGTCTTGTGGAGTAGACTTCACAGTAATATCAGAAGTCGTCACACCATCAGAACCAAGACTAGGATTAACCTTATGGTCAGCAGCAGCCATAACATCAAAATGACCATTCACAGCATCCTGCTCTTCTTCGTGAACTCGCACATTGCTATCTTCTAGAGCAATCCCAGTACCTACAACAGACGCACACAGATCCACCAATTAGATGTTCAACATTCTGACCAGGTGGTTGATGAAAAATATCAAGCTGACAATTAGATTAATATAACCATACTTCTGTTCTGCTCAATAGTATTAGGAAACACACCTGATTGATCAAGGGAATATGCATGTTTACTATCCTTGATGGTAACTGCAGATGAATCATTCAAGCAACAATGGCTAGGAAGAGAAGTGGATACAACAGCACCAGATCCACAAGTCAATGCATCAGTCTCCTTGCAACAAGTGTCATTTGTATTTCCCAAGCAGCCATGTGGAACATGTGGAGCAGATTCAATTGCAACAACGTCACTGTTTACCTTAACCGCCTGAGGTACATTCTCAGTTGTAATATCAGATGCATCACAACAATCAGAAAGAACAGGGACCAAATCAAGCTTCGTCAGATCACTGTCTGTCTTCTTAGCAGGAGATGAGCCAATCTCATTTGAGTTTTTCAAGCCAAATTCAGACGAAAATCTCTCCTCAGAATCCTTGGGCAAGTCATCCACAGTTCGATATTCCTCAAGTTTTGACGTAAAACCTATTTGAGTATACAGTACAAAACAAAATCATCAAGATGAATTTGAAAACCTTAATAACATATTGAAGGTGTGTGCACGGTTGATTAAAGAAATACATACTCTCAGATATCATATTTTCTTCATTATGCCCCAGCATCGGTTTCTGTAACATATCAACACCAGGAAAAACCATCAAGTTCATGTTTCTTATCTTTCGCTTGCTTGAATCTTCAAGAGGCATAAAACCAAAAACAGAGGTCCATGTTTGCCTCAGTTCAGAGATTGCAGGTATGATTAACTTCTCGACGTGTAAAGAGCGAAGAGCCTGAAGATAGGAACTAGATCAGAATGATGAAAATAGCACAAGATATATGATATATAGCAGAACAAATTTAGAGAATGGCTATTGGCAAAAACAGATTTTACTTCAACAAAAAAAAAAAAGGAAGGTTCAGCTCAGCAGGAAAATTTTTCAACTTTCAGTGGCTACTGGCGAAAACAGATCTCATTCAGCAAAACAAAATAGGTTTATCTGAGCAGAAACATTTTTCAATTTTGAGTGGTTACAAACTCCAATAAATTAGGGCTATGGTGAGTTCTTTAGCATTCCTATGGGAAAGAGGAAGCTTCAAATATCTGGTACAAGGAAGCATCCAATTCAATAGACAATTTTCTTCCAGAAAAATCTAATGTTCTCCAGACTAGACCACAGCTATCTGAAGGTAAACTTCGGACGAGAAAACAGTAACACCACAAAATAAAAAAATTTAGAATAGGCAACGCAAAACTCTCCTGTTGCAAGCCTTATTTTTTAGTAGGTAGGACGCCGACCAATCAAGTTTAAAGACATATAGACATGCACAGAAACAGTGGTAAAAGTTGGGGGCCTTAAAACTTGTAACTAGAAAGCAACCAGAACATCAGAGTAAAGGAGGGAAAAAGAAAAGGACATTTGATACTAAACATACAGTTTCAATTCCAGTTAGAAGCCGGCGGCACATTCCTTGGCGCCTGTAAATGTGGCGGGTCCCAACGAATGGCATCTCTGCTAATGAATTCCCATGAATCCTATGTGACCAGACAATAAGTAAGTGAGTTATTAGATTTGAAATTATTAAAAAATGGTAAAAACCTACTGAGAATAGACACCACAAGGGAATACTAAATAATGTGAAGAAGTATACCTGATGGATGCAACAGCAATAATTTCATCTCCCCTCTCCAGAATTGCAATTAAGAAGTTACTATAATTCAGTCGATTGAAATTTGACCTGAAAATAAAAAATAAGTTTCATTATAAAAAAAACTATCCTTTCTTAAGTCCAAAGAGTCACATAGAAAACATCTTAGATTTTTTCCATTGCAAAACACAAAGATATGTCAAGGATTTAAGGAAAATGAGAATGAGTTAGACTAAAGATTCTACGATTTCATCATATTATAGGTCTAGAGCCTTGATCAAATTTAGTTGGATTTTATTTTTAGAAAATGTTATTCCCAACCTTGGTTCAAGTAAAATCAACGTTTAAGTGGATTACACATCAGCCTCATGTACTGATAAATGGAAGTTTGAAATACAGTTCCAAAATAGGTCTCTATTCCTGGCTCCAGAATCAACGCAACGATAACAAGTTGACTAGTTTGTAATAAATTTGTAGATTAACATTGCATCACACATAATGCATTGCATTCAATATTAAAATCAACAAATTATCCAAATAACCAGTAGGACATACGAAATCAGAAAAGGAATCAAAATGTCAAAAAAAAAAGAATAATAATAGAGTCCAGCTAAGACTATTAGAGTACGATGCTTCACGAGGGCTTACCCAAAATTATATACAACATTATGAATGAGATTGACCCCACTTCTGTTGTCAACCATTGCCAAAAAGCACTCATCCATTACGTCTAATGCAACAGCAACCTTGGAATTGCACTCCACCTTCCTTGCCATTCCATTGAGGGAAAAATCAGGGCTAACATCAAATCGGCGTATAAAAGACCATGAAAATCCTTCTTCCAGTTCATGCTTTACCCCAAGAAGCATCTGCAGTTTCTCATATAACTAACAAACAAAACTTGGATCAGTTCTAGCCCTTCAAGGTACACACACACTGACACACTCCCACTAGACTCCAATATCGTAGATAAAATACAGCATCAAAATTTCAAAGCAACTGAAATAGACATCTTGAATTTACCAAAGGCACTGATTAATATGAGATGTATTGTTACAGATTTATGAAGTAAAAAAAGTGATCCATTGTTAAAAAAAAAAAGTGAACAAATGAATTGCACCTCCTAAAATATGTTCCAGACCTACGGGAAACCATTTTACAGAATAAGACACATTCTAGCTTATCGAAGCAGTTAAATAAACAGGACAGAATTTGAAGGAAAAATTCATCCCATGATACATACAATCAAGGTATTAAATTTCAAGGAGATATCCATATGAATTCTACCAGAAAACAGAATTTGCAATAACATGGAGCAGCAGATAAGAAAATCAGATATTATCAAGCAACTTCTGAAGGGGAATTAAACTTTCATTACACATCAAAAACATCCTTCACTCTACGTAGTTGAAACAGTACCTCTTGGCAACTTCTCCCACAAAAGAGCAAAATGCCAGAATCATCATCTATGTTGCCCTCCACCTGAACACAGGATTGGTGATCTACAGCAAAGCAAATGAAATAGTTAGCGCCAATAAAACTAGCATTTTAAAAGTGGAAACTATTACACATCAAACTGGTAAGGCATTAAAGACGGTACATTTCTCCTCGCATAGACAACAAGAAAGTAACGTAGGCATCGCAGCTGCATCATCGTCTTCCTGACATACATTTCCATCAACCTTCCCACAAAGTTTGCACAAACAATACATGCAATGCCAGACCCCAGAAGGGAAGTTCTGCCAATTCAAAAAAAAACACACAAAATTTGTAAGCCATTGCAATTACAAGATCAATAAATAATATTGCTTAAGAAAATTTAACACCAAACATATAGGCACTAGCCCACAACTTAGTTCATTTCTATCTACTTGTGAATAAGAAGGATGATAAAACAATCATGAACAAGAACTTCAAAAAGTTTATTTCCATATGAAATTAGTAACAAAAAACATAAAAATGCAAAACAACAAAACAAAACAGTAGCAATTGTGCACATGGAGGTGGAACGCATCATGCAACCCTCATAAATATTTAACCAGTTGCGAACTTGGTTGCTTCATCTTATTTCTCAAATATGCCACAAAATGACTGTCAAAGATGCAACAAAACTCGCATTTCACAGAAGTTACTGTCTATTGCTAAAAATAGTAATAATATTAGGAAATTGCAGAAACTAACCTCTATCCCTAAGCACCTTTGATGAAATGTTGACGGACAGCTATCACAACAAATCAAGCTCCCGCCATCTCCACAAATCCCACAGGTGTCATCATTTGGATCATCCCCATCAACATTGACCAAATGAAATCCTCGTAGAACGCGTTCATCTTGTTTATGCCATGACTCTAGCTGGCATTGCCAGAGTGAAGTTCCAGTCTCTAAATGTATGTTTTTGAGTGGCTGACAAGTTTTAGTGCCTGCATGGCTCTCAAATTCTGAAATAGTAATAGTTTCCTTGCAGCACTCACACTGAATGCCAACACTTGTTATCCTACCATTCAGAACCCTTGCCTTCCTGCGTTTAAAGTACTGCACCTTCGTGTTGGGCAGCACAGTGCCCAAATTAATCATGCATGCAAGCACAGTCCGCTTGCCACTATATAGCACATAGCCATCACTCTTAGACTCAGCATTATCATTGGAATCTCGAGCCATCAGAGCAAACCCTTTCTTGTCATGAACTTTCACTC
>CAODLS011271485.1:0-11158 GCA_948243855.1 Flueggea neowawraea | reverse complement strand
AACTTGAACTTGTACAATTGCCTAATACTCCCACTTCAGCTAATCGATGTATTCAATTTCGCTAACATGTTCGAGTTACATTCATTAATTTCACATAATCCCTCATGAGCATGTGAAGTAGCAACAAATATAAACTAGGATTTTCAATAGTCAAGACGTTTACCTTAACTAAAAAACCACTTTTAGCACTAGAGTAGCTACTAAAAAATCACTTTTAGCACCAGAGTAGCTCCCACTCAAATACAGTCTGACAAATTCCGCTATTGTTAGAACACGAATTGAAGGCAAACTTCAATAAGGTCACAATAGAATCTATTGCAAGGAAAAGTTCTATTTTCCACAAGACTAGCTCGCACAAACCAACACCTTCAACTCCCACTTTTGAGTTGTTCCTTGCATGCTCAACTTGTTTCTTCTTAGAACTAGTTGGAATCCAATACAGTCATGTCAAAATTTCATTGTGAGGATCCTTAAGATTGAATAAACCGTCAACCAACGACGAAATTCAAGTAAAGAACATTGAACAAGGCAACTCATCTCATTGATGTGAGTTTGAGCTACATTCTCTCAAAGGTGTGTATCGACCCACATGTGATGAACATTTGGTAGTTTAACATTTTACTCACAAAAATGTTAATATTGTTCATGTTCAAGGATTTTCTTGAAAAACTGTCTAATCTCTCACTTCTTAAGGACTTGAGGTTCTTTAACATTTTCCTCGCCTTAGTATTAGAATTTATACAGTAGAATTAGAAATTGTCGAATTCCTCACAGTCTCTTCTATGAGACAAACGTGGGTTAGGTGCAACTCGATTTGCTCCTAACTTCTAAGCAAGAATTGGTTAACAACTTGGGCATTGTCCTTGATCAAACAATGATTAGTATCACTAACTCTTTAATCATGTAGGTCTTACGCCTATACTTACATGATTAGGACACTCGTAACAAGTATCAGTACTAATGGTCAAAGACCACGAGGTAGGTTAGTGTCACACCAACTAACTACTCCTAAAATGCAAATTGCAAACGATTGCATCTTGATACTTGCAAAAATAGCCAAGTTACTTCATCATCTTTTACACTAACAAGATGATGGACATAGTGGAATTTCTCATTTCCATGTCTTATAGACATTTTAGTCCAAAATATTGAGTTATATTCTACTCCTCCTTGAATTCGGCCATAACCAAGTTCAAATTAGGCACGGGTTTAGATCTTAAAGTACACACTGGATTATCATAATCTAGGTTTTAACAATTATTGCCGCCCAAGCCCACCGTAGCTCAACATACGTCCACATATAGCTCGACATCAATCGACTTAACAAACAGTGAATATCACAAATAAACATGGCAAATAATAAAACATAGTTGCACACAAGCAATTCGTAGCAATACACATATATTTACTATCCAACCAAAAATTAAACTAGCATAGCCTTTTATTAAGATTTGAATCGAAATGTACACTAGGTGCATATTTATCATCTCGGTCTTAACAATTAACTGTACTATATTTAATTTTATAAACAGTAATTAATGACTATTTGGATTCACTTTTAAAGTCCACTCAACTTAGGGAAATCCATGTTGGTCATCTAAATTATTAAGACAAACTCAATAATTGGACAATATATTCAACGTACAAAAATATTGCATACTAAACTAAGGCAAATCAACACAATAATAAGCAAATACAATAAACGGAATCATCATCTTTTATTGAACCAACATACAATTCAAACAATTGATCTCAATGTTAATACACATATATTAACAATTGACAACATTATTACAAACAATGCTTATAAAATTATCTCAAAATAATACTACACGAATATATTATTTTATCATTCGTCGTTGTCTCCCAATTGGATACACAGTGGATCACAATCCAATATGTTAGAATAGAATTCATAGGCGGTCACTCAAACTTCTCGAGAATTTTATAAATCATACGACCTTAAAGTGGATATCTCACTTCTCACAATCTCTTTTCGCAATCATGGAGTAATATTGAATATACTAATTTCTTTTGCCTTTTCTATCTAGAATCTCTAAGTGGCTTTGGACGACACTTAGAAGACCATGTTCTCATGAAATTCTAGTATAGATCAATTACCTTACCAATACTGGTAATATGAATCATATACCTTCATCACCATTGCATACTTAATGCATAATTATATTTTACCCATTACGACCATCATCTTCCCAAAATACTCATTTTTAGGAGTTGTGCAATTTTTCTTTAATTCACACTTTACTCGAACCAATATGGTTTTACCCCATTCATTTATTTGTAATAAATTACAAATAAAATAGGCATATATATATTTGCTTACTACACAAATAATTGAAATATCATTCCAATTATCTAAACGAGAATCATATTTGCATGTTTTCAAATTAATTATTTTGAAAAAAACTAATTTTCAAAATAATTATTGGCAAAAAAATTATTTTTCACAATTTTTAAATAATTTTTATACACCAAACAAATTGGGACAAATTGTTCTGAAACTCAAAACAAATAATGAAAAATATACCCAAAATTTCAGAAAAATAAAAAATATTTTTTTCGAGAACTTGGCAAAAAATGGAGGTCGGTACACGTGTCATGTGCCAACACGCGTCATGTGGAAGATGACGACGTGCACCCACGCTCCTGCACGCGCCACACACACACCGCCTATTCCGTTGCCACGTATCGTCGTCATGTGTGTATACGTGTCACAATAACACGGGTCATCCCATGATTCTCCTATATGGATGACGGTACAAATGGCACTGCCACATGTCACACAACGTGGCGATGAGATGGATGCCACATGGCATATTCTGCCACGTGTCAGCCCATGAGTGGTCCGCAATGATGACGTGTCAAAACAATCAGCGTGCAACATGGACGACACGTATAAGCCTACATGGCACTTTGATATGTGTCGACATATTATTGGACCACGCAAGTTATATGTCGTTGTCAGTGTACCACGTGTCTTCCTCTCATTAGGCCACATTGCAGTCAATGTTGACTGAGTCAACTTTGACCTGTTAATTATGACACATGTCACTTTCTAAATGGTTCGCGTATTTTTCTCCAATCAATAGAAATGTGTCACGCATACCATGTGGTGCGTTCAGATTGGTTCACGTTCAACCAATAAGAATATGTCACGTTGCTTATTGGATCAGATAAACAAATTCATTTTGACTATCTTTTCGATGGAATTTCGAGACGAAACTTGGTCAAGTTATGTTTTCAAGGTCGCTGATCTCAAATCTTTTGTCAGAATTTTGAAATTTCAATTTTTAAATTTTGGCTCTGGACGGACTTGAACCAAAAATCGCGTTGGAGACTAAAAATCGAATGCAACAAAAAATACTGTAGGCATCCTAGACAGAGACCAACAATATTTTTGAAACAAATTCGAAAAATCTGTGCTAGCTCTGATACCAATGAAGGAATCCTATACCGGTTCAACGAATAAAAAGTATAAATAATAGGTTTGACTTACTAACCTCGATTTTAGCAGAAGACAACAACATCCAGTAGTGAAATAGGATTGGATCTGATGTTGGTCTCGGAAGTAAACCACTGTTGTGTTACTGACGGGAGTGCTCATCTTGTTCGAAATCTAGATGTCACACAGATCAAGATCGCCACGAGATGAATCATAGTGCAGGGAGATGGAAGAAGGAAAATGGAGGGAAGGATGAGGGAGGAGGGAAACATTTTCTCCCTCTCTTTTTTTTTTCTTTTCCTCCTCCCTTTCTTCTTTTTCTCTCTTTCTTTTCTCCTTCTCTTTCTCTTTTCTCCCACCGTTCTTCTTCTCCTCCTTCCCATATTTATAAGCCCTATAGTGGGCCTAACGGACCATGGACTCATTTCGCTCCCAACTCAATTGGACTTACCAATTAGTCTCAATTTACGGTTTCGGTTTACGCATTGACCGACCAGTTCAGTTCACCTGTCATGAGCGAACCGTTTTTTCTAATAGAGAAGAACGGAAGAAAGTGAAAGAGGAGAAGAGAAGCAAAGCGTAGGCTTCACAGGATGCAAAGAAAGGAGAAGAACCAAAGAAAGAGAACATCAAAACAAGGCCAAACAACTGAAGTGGTTTCCCGAATTGTATGCGGTAGTGGTTTACGTTTAAGAAATCCATAATTTTGCGATTGGGTAAGCAGTTGCGATGTTGAATTTGAAATCAATTTGGTGTGGAGAAGTGGATAAGTAGATTAACATGGAAAAAAAATTATAAAAAGGAGAAGTTAAAGTGGAGAAGAAATAGGAGAAGTTAAAGATTAGCAAAATGGCTTAAACGTGGTTACTGCAAAGATACGAGTGATTGAGAACACATGGGAGAATAATTTGTTCACAGATGACATTCAGTGGGAAAAGTGCTTAGCGTTTTAATATATTAGATAGATTTCTCTTTACTTAAATTATTTCCAAGCTCCTAATTTAAAAAACTTATATATAAATACAATAAAATATCCTTCTTCATATGTTTATCATTCATTCTAATGTTTTTCTAAATTCTTCGGAAAAAAAAAAGTTTTGCTTTCAAATTTCGGCTATTAGTTATGGTCTTTTTTTTTGTTTTCTTCTCCTTTAGTAATTTAGATGCATAAAAACTTCGAATTTATAATTAATTATAATTATCCAAATAAAATTTTAAAACTATTGTCTATTTTAACCATTTATTTTGATATAAAAAATTATCCTAACAAAATTTCAAAAATTGTATTTGTGAAATTTTATCCATCTTTTTACCTATTTTACACATTCATCTTTTTATTCGATGCAATTATCTATTTTAGCTATTTATCCTTTTTTTTGAAATAATTGAAAATATCCTAGAAGAAAATTAAAAATTATTTATTTATGAATATTTTTAAATAATTATTTGATAATTAATTAAAGAAAATGTTTATTTTTAAATAAATTTAAAATTATTCAGATTAATATTTATTCAGATAAGTATATCTCTATTTGTGTTTAATAATATCATAATAATAATAATAATGGAGCTCAAATGGTTATTTAAATTACTTTGGAGATAAAATAGTTATCTGTGTATTGTGGAGCTAAAATTCAATTTGGAGAAAGTATGATAAAATTCTATTTGGAGAAAATACTTATATTTTTACGTGGACACTTGCACTAAAAACTCTAAAACAAAATATACATTTTTTTTGGTAACGAAGTTACAATACATATATAAGCTTAAACATAATATAACATTGACACAAGTAAGTAAAAAAATTATATTATCTTTTAATTATTGTGAAAATAGTGTCAAATTCACATCATTAAATATTATTTATTAATTTTTTTATTTTATAAGAATAAAATTTCAATAATATCTCCAAAAATTGCATTTTTAAAACATCAACTGTTACTTTTGCCAAATGATAAGTATTTTTGGATTACATTTTTTTTGTTTTATAATTCAATAATATCACTAAAATTGCATTTTTAGCTACCAAATGTCATTTTTTAGAGTTTAACAAATAAAAGAACCAAACGAAATTATCACAAAGGTTTAAATTTTAAATGAAGCTACAATACATATATGAGCTTGCATATAGTACAACTTTGACACAAGTAAGTAAAAGAATTATATTATCTTTTAATTATTGTGAATATAGTGTCAATTTGACATCATTAAATATTATTTATTAAATTATTATTTTTTTCATTTTACAAGAATAAAATTTTAATATTATCACTAAAATTTTTTTGATAGGCAGTTTTCGATTACATTTTTTGATTTTATAATTCAGTAATATCACTAAAATTGTATTTTTAGCCACCAAATGTCGTTTTTAGAGTTTAGCAAACAAAAGTACAAAACGAAGTAAAGTTTAAATTTTAATAATTTTTATGTTTTTTGAGTTTATAATTATCTTAGTATTGTTTATAATTATTTTCAATGTTAATAGTTATTTTATCTTGAGTTTATATTTTGAAAGGATTATTTCAATATAAAAGTCTATCATAAAATTTTAAATTTTAATTAATATTAGATTATCTCAGCAAAAAATGGAAAAGGTTCTAAAACTGTAACAGATTTAGCACGAATTTTCTCTAATTTTTATCAAGTTGTTAACAAAATCTTTTTTTTTTGGGAGATCCTATCAATTTGTGAGTTTTAAATGTCTTGTTTACCAATTATATTTATAGGAGAATACCCATAAGAATTTTAATTACAAGAGTTAATGATGTTTTGCGGTCTAAGGATATAATTTTTGGATCAAGATATGACAAGGAAATTTAGTGCAGTTAAATTATATAAAGTGAAATTGTAATTTTATTGAATTTTCACTTGTTTTTTAGGATACTATTAAATTTTTACAACATATAAAATTAAAAAAAATAATGTTAAAGATATAATATTAAAAAGATAATAAAGTAATCACCATAACACTATATATATTTAGGAGGAAGGTTTTGATGGGAAGGGAAGGGTTATGAGAGTTTTTAATTTTTACATGTGTTTGGACGGATGGAAAGATAAGTGAGAAGGGCTATGGAGGGTTAGATTTTCTATTGAGTTTGAACAGAATTCTTAGCGATGGTTGAAAGTTTTGAAAGAAAATAATCTTTCATTTACAGTCCATTTGTCACAAGCATGTTAGAGATTTTATGAAATATTTCATTCTATTTTAGTCTAATTCAATCCAATACTGACACTTCTAATCCATTCTGACCCCTTCTCCCAAACAAAGTCTTAGTTTTACATGTTCACTATTTTGTACTCTTTATTTATGTTATTATTACTCTTTGAAAAAGAGTTAAATACACTAATTCTATAGTTAATTTATAAATAATTTTTTATTTCTCTTATTACTACTCATTTAAAGAGAGTTCAAATTCAATATATATGTTTGTAAAAAGTAACGTCAAAAGAAGAGGATGACATTATAACCAAAAAAAGGTAAACCACTTAAGATCTTATAACGTGAAGTTTAAATTGAATAACTAATTAGTTTGATGTAGATCAAACTTTTATTAATGTATTTTTTAAGTATATAAAATTTTTATATAAAATCTATATATTTATCAAACTAAAACAAAATAGAACCTTAAACATAATTATTAAAAAATTTAATATAAACATGTATCACGTGCAACGCACGTATAAAAAAACTAGTTTTAAAAATGATTGGACTACCAGTAATTATAAATTGTGAATTTTTTTTTGTCCGACCATCCAATATTCGAAATCTTGTAGAGTTCGACTAATTTTAATTCGACTCGAGTAAAATTCTGAAGGGCGGCCAAAAACTCCCTCAAAAAAAATTATGCATATTTTTTCAATGCGCAGGCTTTAAACGTTTTGATTTTAAAAATATACAAATTTAAAAATATTTTGTTTGTTTAAATGTACAACATTTCACATAAGATTCCATATTAGCAAACGTCAGCGTTACAATTTGCTTTGCATTTTCAATAATAAGATCTGATGTTGATACCAACCAGAATCTCTTAGAATTGGTTTTATTTAATTTTTTTAGTTCTTTTCGCTGATTGGTTAACTCAAAATTAAGGATAAACTTCACAAAGAAGAGGATATATATGGCACACAAGGATCCACATCAATGGATTAAAATTGGTACACTTCTGTGTATCTCGATCAGATCAATGAATCAACAAGTCAAAATAATATATGACCTTAGAAGAAAGCAGACCAATGACTTCTAAATTCTCGCGCATCCCTTATAGACCCCTTCTCCAAACGAAGCCTTAAAAAATGGACTCCTCCATTTTGATCTTATGTTCGGATATAATTAAAATGACGTAGGTTTCCTCTTAGAATCTATCTAGTTAATAACTTGTTATGAAAAATAAAATTACGAACTTGTATACGGAGATGCATAAGAATATATCTAATTAGAATATGATTAAAATATAGAATGCATATATCGTTGGGATATGCATATATCTTAGTAATTAGAAACTATTATACTTTAAACCAGGGACAAAGGGAGATCGGGCTGGTGGGGGCAGGTGCCCCCACTTGCCGCGAGCTGAAATCCCTTTATTAGAGTTTTCATCTCCTGTTTCGCCGGTTGAAACCTCTTTTTTGACTTTTTTTTTAAATTGTGGTTTTGGCTCCTCAACTTATTTTTTTAATCGAGGAACCAAAACGACGTTATTTTGGCCCCCTCAATTTTTCATTTTGGTCCCAGCCAAGTCAAAAAAAAATAAAGACAAATTAGGGATTGCAACGGATTTCTTTGAAGAAACCAGAGAAGGCCAAAGGGAGGATAATACACTCCACACACCAATGACCAGTCTCACTCCCAGCACTGCTCGCCGTCGTGGCTCCCCACCAGCACCTCCAATGAGTTTTCTTTTCTTACAAATTTAATATTTATAATTATATACTAAACCTAAATTTAAACTTGCATTGTGAAAATTTTAATTGCTACAATATATTGTTTAATAATATACTGAACTTGATTTAGATTTGCAGAAATATATATAAATTAAGTGAAATTGTTTGTATTTAATTTGTATTTATTGTTGATTTGTGTAGATTAATTGTTAGGTTTTGGAATTTGTTGGATGGACTTAATTTATTAATTGAAGTATTTTTGATTAAAAATAATGTATACAAAAAATATGTTTAGATATTTTAAAAGAATTAAGAGACCATTAATAAGTGTAAGTAATGATTTATCAAATGATTTTAATGTAGTTGTTGAATTTAAAATTAATGTCGATAAATTGAGTGAAAAGTTGTGTTTGGGCAAAAAGAATTCCTGACTTCATCATTGCTTTAAAACGGACTGTTTGAGAATAAGCTGATGTGATGTTGTATTAACAACTATTGCACTTAAAAACTTGCATGATTCAAATTCAGATAAAAATGAGATGCTAAAAATATTTGATAATATCAGATTTTTTTTTTTTAAAAAAAAGAAGAAGATAGAATAGGTATAAATTGTTATATATGAGAACTCAATCTCCTACAATTGAGAGCGAAGCTATTCAAGGCGAAGCAGCAACTGCTTCCGTCGGAAGAGGGCCATGCTCCACCCATTGGTGGAAATGAACCCAACACGGAGAGTTGCAAATTGCGAACGATGTAATAAGCCGAGAGAGTTTAGGGTTTGCGAATTGCGAAAGGAGATAAACTTGTGAAAGACAAAGCGAGATCAACGTTCCTTTTTAGTGAAGGGTTTGTGAAACTGAACGGACATGAACGAAGGGTGTCTGTTTTCTTGTATAGCGGGCAAGACACAGACGATGATAGCAGGCCTCATTTTTAAAATCCAAATGTTACTTCTAATTACGACTCTTACTTCTAATCAACTGAGCCTTTTAAAGGCCTCATTTTTAAAGCAAAAATATTAATCCTGATTATTGAAAAAGAGAGTAACACAGAAGATTATATTAAACTCTTTCAATACAACTTCACTTTTTAAAAATAGCGATTCATCAAAATTAACTATCATCTATCAGTTTGAGTATGCAAAAATAATTACATAATTATTATATGTATTTAAATATTTAATTTAATTGAATTTAATTTTTCTATATATATACTTCTTTTGTCGTATAGTGATAATTTTGACTAAGCGGATAATTTAGACCTAGCAAGAATTCAAATTCCTCGACTTCCTGTAATCAAGCTATAATCAAATTAATCTTTTAAAATCAAGTTACAGATGTTATGATTTTGGATTTGTAGTTGACTTGTTCAGACTGTTATCCAATAGCTAAAGATGACGGAGATATTTGGATGGTACTTGGAACAATGGTCAATTTCGGTAACTAAACTTACGTGCATCCTCAAAATTAATTTTTCTAAAAAAATTAATAAAGAATGTTCAAAGATCAAATCAACTTTAGCCAAGTCACCAATGTTATCACCATACATTCACTTAATTCTTTTTCTTTTGGTTTTCAAAAGAGACATATCCACAATTATTTTCCAAAATTTACCTATAGTCATAGACAATCATTATAAAAAAATTATTCTTTCAATTTTTCAATGAAAAGGAAAAAGAAAAGAAAACGTTCAACAATACAGTAATGTTCGCTTTTACAGACGTCGTTTGTCTGCAATGAGGAAGCCATAGTGTAGTCGAGATCTAGTGGTTATTTTGGTAGGTTTGTAGTTGTATATATCAACGTAGGATTGGTAGTTGGGTTGGATGGTCGTGCAAGTTAAGATGAAGAGATATAATTGGATATTACTACGTATTGATTCAAGATTTTCTCTAACGACACTTTGACATTTTTTGAAAACTTTTTCCAATCTCACGAACTCGCACACAATTAGGCAGAAATTACCTAAAGGCGCACATGCATGGTTATCATTTTAATTTCTTCTTTTGACAGATAATAATTTTTAATTAATTGTATTATCCATGTGAAAATTTGTATATATATATGGGGGAATTTGCAATGAAACCTTGTACCTCAAGTATTCAACAATGGCAAGTAATCAAGTATTTATCTTCATATGCAGAAGCTTGATTGTAGCAGGATTTCTTCTTAGTGCAGTTTCCGGTGGCCGTACTATCTCTAGGATTAGCCGGAATAACTTTCCGGCAAATTTCAGTTTTGGAACATCATCCTCAGCTTACCAAGTAATCAAATTAAATATCACTATATTGCACAAAAATCATATTATTAATATATTTCTTGTTGTGATCATAATTACATTCGATGTTAATTTGTTAATTTTTTTAGTACGAGGGTGCAGCATGGGAAGCAGGTAGAGGGCCTAGTGTATGGGATATATACACTCATATATATCCAGGTGAAATTAAATTTATTTTTAGTATACACAATTATTATTTTAATATTGAAATTTATAAGAAATTAAAACTTGATAAATTTATGTGAAATGGCAGAAAAAATAGCGGATCATAGCAATGGAGACGTGGCCATTGATTCATATCATCGTTACAGGGTATAGTTGGACGAAAATATTGATATACTTATATGTGCCAATTCTTATATGACGTGTAACATTGTCGTTTTAAGAAATGTGGCAGGAAGATGTGCATATAATGAAAGAAACAGGCTTCGATTCATACAGATTTTCCATCTCATGGTCTAGAATATTACCAAGTAAGAATTTATATTGATCTTTTCGTTTTACTATACGCAGTTATATTCTTACTTTCCGAAA
>CAODLS011271354.1:0-14864 GCA_948243855.1 Flueggea neowawraea | reverse complement strand
CCGTTGAATCGGCCTCATAAAGTGTTTGGACATCTTCTTCTGCTACAATAGATACCTTTTCATCTCTAAATGATTCTGATAGGATCCAGCTAACTGTTGCTTGCACACTCCAATCTGCCCAAGCATGGATATCTAAATCAGTCAATATGTTTTGTAAGATGTATGTGGGCAAAAATATGAAGACCATCATTTAATGAATGCTTAATAGGTACTTATTCTTCTAAATATGGATTCTTAGCTTAAGGGAAATATCTCTCAGCCAAAGAAATCATTTTAGTGTGGTGGGATATTTGGAATGGGAGAGAAAATCTCTATCAAGGCCAAGCCCCCAACCCCATTTATAGATGCTGGAGGCTTCAGAGCAAATTATGCATTGTCAATAATTCAGTGCAGACTGCAATACAAAACCACAAGAGAGCCCTGAAGCAATTTCACATATTATATTTCACATAACCACGAATATTCAGCATTCTAGCAATACTAAAAAGTCCAAGGAGTAACGAGTAAGTAATGGATACATTTAAGAAAGTGAAAAAAACATATGGCATGAAAAGAAAAAACAGAAAGGAAACCAGAGTAAAAGGAACAAGAGCAACAGATTAACATTTTAAAGTTCTTTTTAAGTATATTAAAAAACCACGAAAGTAGTGACTACTACATCAACAGCTGGCCATAAGATTGCATAAAATTCCCACAATTTCCCTTCTTTGCTGTCTTAGGGATTTAACTTTCTTTTGTTATCTTTTGCACCATTCTTTATCTCCTCTTCGACTGTAACACCCTTGAATGTTTAGATTGCAACTGGATAAAATTTTTGTACTTCTTCAATATTCACATATTCTCCAAATTGAAGGCATGTCGCTATGCATCTCTGGGCCTATTCTTGCGTATCAAAATCATAAATCACAAAATTATCCAGTATCTCCAATCTCATTCTGCATTCCTCTAAAGTCTGATTTTTTTTTTTTGAATCATTGTCCTTCACATTATCTCATATTTATATGCAAACGAAGATTCCTACACAATGTGACAAACACTATAAATGAATCTAAAAGATCATCACATTTTTAATTCCATAGACATGATAAGAGTGGCATACATAGTCAAAATACTTGGCATCAGTGAAATGATACATTTTCAATCATCAATAGCTTAAATAGTTTTGAAAATGCTTGCCATCAGTAGCATGTTGCATTTTCAAACATCATCAGCTTAAATCTTATGTAACATCTACAAGGTTTCTGTGTATTTTAAACACCAACCATGATGTGCTACTAATCAACATGGACATAAAGTTGCAACTACAAAAGCAATTTATTGCCTAAAAATTTCTACTCATTCAAGAATTACAAGAATCACAAATGAAGATTCACATAATAAAAATTCCTGAACCCATACAAATGATGGTAAAAGAAAAAGTAATACATACTAAAGTACCATATCATCCTATATAGGAAGCTTATAACAAAGCTACATTCTTCCACCACTGACATTGATAGTAACTTGGATCTCACAATTCAAGAACTTAAAGAGAGACTTCAACACAATTATAAGCCTCTTCTACGAGGACAGGCCTAATTTCATTCCTTCCTAAGTCACCAATTCAATAAGTGGTCCATTAATTATGCACAAATTACACAATAGCAACAAATAGCCTCGGACTGTCCACAAAACGAGAAGCATTCACAATGTTAACATGCATGAGATCAACATTTGCTCCTAACTCAGTCTCATGAATACAAAGTCCAAATTTATGGAAATATCAAAAGCACAAGATGTCTATGCTAAATTCTCCCTGTAATCACACCACCATCCACAAAAATCCAAACTTTCCTAGCAGTCACCAATTTTACAACATCAAAATTCTCAACCACCAAGTTTCAAATAAACCCATTTATTTCCACAATCTGCTTCGCATTCCAATACTTCCATCTCCACGGAACAATTGAAAACACATAGTAAACAACAATTGCACTACACATTTCAAATGCACCCACACAGTAACTCGCATACTAGAACAAACCCACCTAAACACTCCCATTAAAACCAAAAAAAAAAGGAAATATCCCAATTCTGAATAACTAAATTTAAAAATATATATACATTTTCCAAGAAAAAAAGTACCTGCAACAGTAACCGGGGAATCATCGTCCTTCGACTTAACCTGGTGGGTTTTATGAGAAACCAACTCTTGTTGCACTCTCTGGCAAAGAGAGCAAGCCATGTGGACTGCTCTAACTGCAATATCCAATTCTTTAGAGTACTTGCCACCTTCCATGACTCTTATTTGGAAATGGTGGCACCGCAAGAGAATTGTTTGTGAATGCACAGATGGAGATGATTAATGTGGGCTTCTGAGACATACCCAGTTGAGGAATCGAGGTGCTGATAGTTACCAGTTGGTGGCGCTGGGTTCTTGGAGGCGTGTTTCTAACACTCCCTGCGTTTGCTTTTTGTAAACGACTGGTAGGTTCGCTTGTTTTGCTTTTTTTTTTTTGTTTTTTTTTGACCTTTTTGCCCTTTTGGTGGTGGTCTCGAGGTGGCACGTGATATGATAAATTGCGTGAATCTGTGAGTGAATGACGGTCGTTTTCAGGCTATCAGTCATTTCGTCGCAAAACGATAGGCCGTTTAAGTAAGGGTTCGACCATATGTTTTATTATTTTTTTGGGTAGTTTTTTCATAGATTTTTCCCACTCCGGTCCAAATTAACAAACATTTCAGAAAAATACGATTTTTGAAAAAAAAGTGGTTGAATTATTTAACAATTTGAGTAGTTTACTTTTATATAAATTTTAAATGAACCTCTTCGCTACTAAATGGGAGTTGTTGGATGAAACAAAGTCTATTAGAATTAGAATTTTATATTAAATTATTGACAAAAAAATTGACTTATATAAATTGAAGAAAATTGAATTTATACAATCTAATAGTGTAGAACGTGGAATTAACGGATCAAGTACTAAGCTCAAGGTGTAATAGAATATGTACACTAGGAGGGTCAATTGATGCAAGTCTCTTGATCAAACTACGGTCTTTAGTTTGATAGAAATAATCGACTGAATCGCAGCTTAAATACCATCAGGGATTGATGTTGCAGGAATCAAGAACAGAAGAAAAAATCTTCTTCTCTAAAGAGAGAGGGAGCAGTGCTAATGAAAGAGGAGAGAGTGTTTCTCTTTTAATAATACTTTTATTAAAAGAAAATAAATTATTAACACTCTAATCCCTAAAAGAGTGGAGGAAGTTATTTTTGAGTTATATAATAAAATTTTATATGTATAACTTACTAATGATGAACTTTATTTTAGTTGAAATGTCTCTTATTTGATTAATTTTTTTAGGGATGAAAAACCTTATACCAAATAGAGCCTTAGGAAGGATGTAAGTGGTCACTCCAAGGTGGAGGAGGAGGAGGTCTTGTTCATCAATGATCAACATTCTCTGTGGGCTTCTTGCCTACCCAATCACATGAATACTCACATTAGTCCTTCCCTATGACTGGAGATTAAAATATATTGAATCACACATGAAAAAATTACATGATTATTTTAAAAGCAATATTTTGTAACAAAAAAAATTAAAAAATATTGAGAAGCTTGCCTGATCTGAAGCATTCAGCAACAAATTAATCATCTTAAAACCTGAGGTACATGTGCACTATAAATTATGTAACTAAAATAAAGCATTTATGAAAGGGAACGCACACATGGAAAAGGAAGCTACAAAACCAATTTCTTAGGAATTAAGACTTCGTCAAAAATTGTGCTCTGGCCACATCTAACCTAAGGTTGCTTCCCATTCGTGTCATGGCGTACCATTTCTTGCTAAGTAACTTTCCCATGAAGGGTCTCCCACCAAGTATTGTCTAGTCCAAAACATTCATATCTCATGGTTCAACTGCATTAATAATAATTGTAGACTTACATTGTCTAGATTCACCTTACATATTTAATCACTTTTTGTTACTCCCATTAAAACTCGAGTCTATCACATCTTAACGCTGAAATTTATTGAAATCAACATATTCAATTTCAGATAAAAAGTAACAACACATTAAATAAATTATATAAATAAATTATATATTTGTGGAGTCACTTAGTAAGAAATTATAGTTGTCACACAATCTTTGGATTCCTGAGGCAAAGAGACGCTACAACAAAATTAATCTTCGGGGAAGAAATTTTTCTCATCTATAAATCTTTAATCATTGTCTATAACATCATTGTGGACGATTTAATAAGCGTCCCTAAAGCTGCATCAGCAAAGGTATTGCTTGAACAAAAAATGACTTCGTTATTTTGGATGATTGTTCAGTTCATGATCATTTTGGTATGTCATTGTGGATAAAAAATGTGTGTGTTTTAGTTAAAAATAAAGATTCTACAAAATTTACTTAAAAAAAAACAGAGAATTAATATAGTCAGTCTACCAACTAGGTGAATTGACTTAGACCAATAAATTTTGACTTTTAGATCTACATTATACGTATTAAATTTGGACTATTAGATAATGAAATTTAAACCTAATGGACACAATAATTTTGATTGCAAATTAATTTGACTAAACTAATCATCTAAATAAACCAAACAAAATTGGTTTGGTTGCTTAAAATTCATTTTTTATTTTTTTAACATGGTATATTAATAATCGTCATTATATTAACCGGACGACTTCTTTTTTGTTTGCTGAAGAAAATAATAACTAGAATAGTAAAAAATGCAACAAATAAAAAGTGGCGGAAAAAAAACTCACCAGTTATGTTGATTTTTTTTATTAATATAATATTCAATGTAAAACATCAATTATTGATAAATTTCATTTAACTTAGTATTATAAAAAATTTATAGTATTATAATTTCATGATTTTGTATCATTAAAAATTTAGTACTATTTTAACTTTCTACTTGGAATATTTAGTATTTGCAACAAATTTATAGTACTAAAATATCATGATTTTGTATCATACAAAATTTAGAACTATATTTGATTTTAGTTTGAATATTTAGTATTAAGAATTCATTTATGATACTAAATCATTTAATACTCTCATTGAATTTATAATACTAAAGTCCCATAATCTCATATCATAAAAAAATTAATATTATATTGATTTCAGTTTTAAACATTTAGTATTATAAATTCATTTGCAATATTAAATTATTTTATTCTCTCAACGAATTTATAGTATTAAGATCTCATAATTTTTATATCATAAAAAATTTAGTGCTATATTTGCTTTGAGCATTAAATATTTAGTATTACGAACTCTCTTATAATACTAAATCATTTAGTACTTTCAACAAATTTATAGTATTAAAATCTCATAATTTTGTATCATAAAAAGTTTAGCTCTATATTTGATTTTAGTTTCAAACATTTAGTACTATGAATTATTTATGATACTAAATCATCAACGAAAAAAATATTATATATATACCAGCCTTATACATCCACAACAAATTATCTATATTTCATACACAAATTCAACCGTCAGAATTCTTTTTTAAAACTACTTGTAATTATAGCATTTTGGGCATAAATTTAAGAGAAGTCCTGCCAAAATTTAACATCATTTCTTCTGGCCACTTATTCTTCCAAGAATATGGCTATAACATACGTGTTAACTGTAGGACCATCATCATATTGCTAGATTATTAGTTGTGACAGTGTCATTGACTCATTGGTGATGATTTTAATTTTTAAGCTTCAAACAACCACAAATACATGTCACGAAGATGGAGCAGTTCACTCTCTATAGGGAGTAAATAAACTGAGTGGATCGGAAGCAATTTGATGTTTGGCTCGATAAAATATGGTTTGGTGTTTGATGATATATAAGCAATTTTTTTTAAGTTGAGTTTAATTTTTATTACAAAAGGTATTTTGTGGAAGATAATTATCACTAGTTTGTAATGACTCATAACTTGTTTCTGAATCCTACGGACTCAAGAGTTTTAAAGTAGTTATATTCTCAGGATTAGAATTCGAAACTTTTGATTAAATTGAAAGAGTCACACGTTAATTCATTCACACCTTCTTAAGTGACTTATAACTTGTTTAGTATGTGATATTTGATAGTTAAGCCTAGAATTAATACTCGATTTATAAATACACTACTTAAACGGTAGAAAATTCAGCTCATTAGACTAACGAACAAGTTAAATATGAATTCAAATATTTTCATAATTAATATATTAACTAGTTTACAAAAAAATTACATTAATTAGTTTTTATCACAATATATTAATTTCTTATGTGAATCTATTAGAAAGCTTGGGAACGAAAAACTTGATAATCTGATGAACAATTCATTTCGGTCCTTGTACGTAATTTAAATACATCAAAGTTATTTTTATATACCTCAAAGTGTATCAAAATTCGATTCAAATTGTTAGATGAACCAAACTCAAACTCCTGTCAAAAAAAAAAAAGAACCAAACTCAAACAAAAATTCTGAGTTCGTTAAATTTTTAAGGTTGGGCTTTCACATACCGAAATTCAGCTTATATTTTAGTTTCCCGTCTATCTCAGTTCTAAAATAATCAGTAAATGTTTGACATATTCTTTTGTTGGATTATTGGATTCTGATCTATTTTTTAATATGATTACTAAAAAAAATGTCACCTAGTATTGACCATAATCAAAATAAAATTATCATCAACAAAGATGAGTGGCTAATGTAGAATAACTTGAAGTTAAAGATCACATTAAAAAAAATCAAAATTCATTTATCACATAAAAAATTGGATGACGATCTATGTTGTTTAGAAAAATCGCTATAAGTATGTACGTGTGTGATATTGTAGCATTTCTTGTCTATGCATGCATGCTATCACTAATGACGAAATATATAGTCAAAATTGGCAGTTTAAATACCTAAAATTGAAATGCTAAGCATTTTTTTTTATATTGCACTCGGTATTTTAAATTGTCGCACGTCAAGTTGATGAGACTTAATAAGTTCAGATTAGTCTAGATTCAAGAGTTTGATATGCCTCGAAAGGTGATATTCCTACCACCACCGCTAATGCGTTCTCAAGACTCAAATTCGAAACCTTTAATTAAGTTAGAACACCTCTTACTATTTGATCTAAGCGTTTGGTGGTGCTAAGCATATTTATTGTTTGCATACTTTACAAACTCATGGACGAAGATCGATGTTGACATGCAGTATGGTATGAACATGATTGGTTTATCTTTGAATTTCATTGCGTAGCCTTTTTCAACACATTTATACAAACCGCACACAAGAAAGACAGCAACAGCAGTATTTCTGCTAGTTCAAGTTTACATATTATATATAGAGAGAGTCAAGGTTTAAAAAATTTAGAAATGGTCACTGTTCAGGAACTGGTGATTCCTATTCAAAGAAAGTGAAGAACCTGAATCAAACCTGCCTAAGGGTGGTTCTGGGTTGTTTAAATATCGGTTTGGTTTAAATGTTTGGTTGGTAAGGTCGGTTTAGTTGGTTTTATAGTTTTGTAATTTTTTCATTTTTAATAAATGCTTTGTTATTTAGTTTGTTGTATTATTCCTACAAATGAGTCAATTATAACTAACAATCAATTTAAACTTTAAAAAAAAACTTCAAAATAATCTCTCTTGTAATTTCAATTCAACCAATAGTTAAACCACTAGTTATTGACCAGTTTACCGTCGGTTACTTTGGAGCTAACATTTCAACCGTTCAAAAATTCTTTGAACTTGAACTAGACCGACAAATAAAACTCTTGTTCAGTGCGATTTGATGGGTCAATTTTAATCGGGTTTTAGCCGAAATCGGCATATAGCCACGTCTAACCACTAAAAGATTCAGATCAACATCTTTAAAAAACTGTCGATGGTGTTCGAAATTTACACATGTAGCGATAATTCATAATTCCAAGAGGCCAAATAAAAATTGGACACCATGGCAGCACATTAATGTTAGATTTCTCATAACCCCTTTCTTTCTATCTCCCCACCTGTCGCCCGTTGATGTTGAATGAAAACGATAGGACTATACTATGCCAATTGCCATGCAACCAAGTCCATGGTCACACCATCTCTCTATTCTTAGCAGTGAAAGTTTTATATTATACTATATATTAGTTTTATTATGAGATGCCCATGCTTTTGGAGCATGGTTTTTTAATAGAAAGTCATGGTTTCAGCTGAGAAAAAAAAAGGTATATTAATTATGATTGATATTTCCGCATATTTTTCTATGATTTGAATCTGAATTAATCGCATGTCACCATCGTGTTGACAATGGTTATGTTGAAATTTTGTGTTAGTATATGTATACCTAAGTATATGGTATTTTAAATTGTAAAGAATGCTTTAATATATTTTTTAATTATTGAGTATGTCTTTTTTGGTAATAAGTAAGATATGTAATTTTCTTAATTCTTGAATAACTAAATGAGGAGGGGTGATCTTTTTTTTTTGTATATATAATATATCAGGAGAAAACGGACAAAATATTCTTAAACATTAATGCATACAACTTCATATTTAAATTCAATTATATAAATGCAAATTAACTAATTACCAATATACTTAGCTATACATAAAAACTTGAATTCAATCACATTGGGCTATAGTGAAATGATATGAACTTCTCATTCTTTAATTAAAGAATTGGTAAGTAAAATTCTAGTACTTTTAAATAATATCCGATGCAAATTCAGATTATTCAAATATTAAAAAACATCTAAGTACGGGTAAAAAACATAAGAATTTGGATTCATCTATAAATGATCAAATCTTCCTCTTTACTCACTTATGCCACCTAAAAACTTGACTCTAAAAAAACAAACATACAATCTTTTCAAATGAGAAGATTTAAATGAAAAATTACGAGCACAACTAATTATCCAAAAAAAAAGTACAAACCTTTAACCGAGGTTTATCAATCTTAACACAAACTATACTAATCACCGACCCCATAGTAATGAACAATTCAACTTACTTCACCCCAACTGCATTGCACACTTGTCCACCACCCACACGATTACCATGATTAAAACCCTGGTCTCCCTCTACCAATACATTACCATGTATATAGATGTACACACATTCCATCACCCTCCACGTGTCATTCATCCACCGGCGCCAATAGATCCACATCTAACATGGTCCTATATGTGTATATAAATAGACCTTATAACATGGCAAAGTTCTTGTAAAGTCCTTACAAGTACAAAACCTTAAAATAAAAATCTTGCAATTCATCTCCAATGTTTTGTTTCTGTTTCTTGGTAGACCAGCAAAGGAAAGTCAGTAGCAGCAAGCCCGTGGCCGGAACGTGTTCCCGGTGCGGCAGCTGCGCCAGCGTGGCGAACATGAGGACTTCTACAAGATTTTGTCATGTTCCATTTTACTGGAAATCTTGGAAGGCGATTATCTGCACTTTCTGTGGTGCCATTCTTAAATCATACAGATGAGTTCGGACCTGAAATTTTGTACACTTTTTTTTTCCCCTCTTTTTGGTTTTATCACTTAGTTGTTTATTAAGATGATCTTATGAGTTTGAAGGAGCTGACTCTGTATATTGTATCTATATATACATGCATCTAACTTTTGAAATATTTTCTTTTCTTGCATAATCTTCTATCATCTCCCTGATATGTTTGGAAGAGTAAGCTGTTGTTGCAGATAGGATACATGATGTTGCTGTTGAAATAAAGTGAAACACAGAGATAATTGGCACGAAATTTTATGAAAAAGTAGGGAGTTGCCAGACATATCTTGTGTTTTCCTTTTTCTGGTTTTTGCAAGTTTAGAGTCCAGTCTGGGAAAGTTGATACTGAAATGCATGTACTATGCAACTTTTTTCCACAGTTTGTGTACTATTGAACGTCATCTTCAGTTGGGTTTTGTGGTTTTTGGTTTGATTTTGTTAAGGAAAATTTATGCCTAACTGTTAGGTGTGAGATCATATAGTACATTCATGATCGTACATATACAAAAACTTGGATTCCTTGTCGGCATAGGGGTCTCTTTTGGCATCAGTAAGTAAAATTCGAATTATCTAAAGTTATCTATATGCAACATTTGAGTGAAAAACTTAAATTGTCACTTATCTGTTGAACATTTGGCATATATTCAAGTTTTTTTATGATATCTAACTAATTTAGATTCGAGTCACATGAAATTCTTGCAAGCTGTAAAGAAAAATTTGCTTGCTAAACATTTTTTTTTGTAACAATCACTTTATATACAAATTGGTTAATAAATTTTGGATAAATGAATCGGTTAATATTTTGTTAAAATTATAAAAGAATGTTAATAATTATTTGTTTAATTGGAAAAATAGTTTATCTATGCGAATCGACTGTAAAAATGACAAAAAAAATGAGTAAAAGGTTGCCACGAAAAGTCTTTTATATTAAATGGGGTTGAGCCAATGATAGACCTAGAATTATTTTCACTCAAAGGAATCTGAATAGTGTCATAGAGCTTGACAATAATTTTAGTGAATGACGGATGGGTTTCGTTAACTTTTTTAAATACAGGGACTTAAAAATTATTGGAATGAAACCATACATAGAGATTTCGTTGGCGCCGGTCTGCCGGAAGGGTCACAGGATCCGTGACCACCTCCGGGCCGTCACTGTTGAGACAGGTGAAATTGAAGTGACAAAAAGGGGCAATTTGTGTCGATAGGGATATGTAACTATCTCATTTAAATGGACGAAAATTACAGAAACAGATATTTCATGCGACTTGGAGATCATTATTTCACTGCTGTATTTGTCGTTGGTTCTGGGACTTTCGGCTTTATTATCTCGGTTTCCTCGACCGCAAATTCTCCTTCATGATTAATTGTCTGTAACAAGTCTGTACACCTTGATTCTTGCTGTGATCAAAGAATTCGTATAATTTGCTTAATTATGAATGTTCTTGTTGACTTTATTTTTATAATATCATCTTTATGCATGTATTAAAGTAATTTTATTGGCTGTTTTTAGTTTAATCATGAAGATATTTATTGATAAGACAAAAGTTCCTTCTCCTGCTTATTTAATTTATTTGAAGATTTTGTAATAGAGTTTGATTTGTTACGCTTGAGGAAGATATCCTCCATTTATTATTTTTAAAAAAAGTGATTATATACATATTAAACATGCTGTCTAATAGTTTGAATTTTGACTTTATAATTCGATAAGTTGAAATTTTAAATATTCTTGTATCAGACCATATAAATTTTACTAAAATTAAATTATCCAAACTTCTTACTTAGATGAATTGGTATTGATGGAGGATATATATCATCTAATAAAAAATATCGGCTCAACGATTATCAGCGTTAATAATTATGATCTATCACTTAAAATTTATAAAATTTGTACCCAAATTTATTAGAAAAGTAGTAGTTATAAACTCCGTCAACTTCAAAGATCATGTTTTTAAATAAACTAACTATTTCTTAAAAATTATGTGAAATAGAATAACACTATTAATTCGGAAGAAAGAAAGGCATTTCTTTAAATTTCCAGCAAAACATCATTGTAACGTCAACATTAATCTATTAAAAACCATATGCCCTACAATTTGAGAGGCCTAGAAAAGGTCGAGTATAGTACAGATAATGCAAAGGGATTTAATTTTTTCTTTTTTTGTAATTGACAACCTCTTCTATACTTTCACTTGGATGGGAAGGATTGCATCGACAAAAGCTTAAAAAGAAAAAAAAATGCATATATTTCAACTTAGATAATGAAGTTAGTAAAGCAATTATTGTGATTATACATTTGGCAATCTGTCAAGTAGCTTCAATCTTATCTCATCAAATCTCTCTTAATCAACGACGAAATTGGCTCTCTCAAATATCCATTTGTCATTCTTTCCAATATTTTTCCCGTTTTACACAATCTTATCTTTAATTTCATCCCATAAATTCTCTTTAAATTATGCGTCAAAAAAATGTGATGGTGGCGTGGGATGAATGTGGAAATGCGGTGAACACATATTATTAAAGGTCTTTTCTAATTAATTTTACAGATTGAACATATGAACATACGAACATAAGAACATTGAACATGATCTAGCTGAACTTTAAGGTAACCCATCATATGAAATGGACTTTGCACCTTGCATAACTGTGTCTGTACTAAGAAACTATTGTGACATAAATGTTGTATTGCACAAGAAGAAAGATGAACTCACAATTAATGAATGGAGTTTTAGCGTTGCCGACTTGGGATCTTTGCTTCAGAGGGATAGGAAACTAAACTAGGAACCCAATAAATGACATGCATAGAAGAATGTAAGTCAGTCGAAATAAGCTTTGTTAATGAATTCTCTATATATATGTGTTATGGGCAATGCCTGATCAGTGGCTCTGTATTTACTTCACTGAATTGGCATTGCTATACCTGCAACTTTCATTGCTATACCTGCAACTTTCAGGTGGTTTTGAGCTTGAAAATTCGAGGAATTCATGGAACAAAATCATCCCCCATCATTCCTCTTAATAACGTTCTGGGTCCATCAATTCTCCATTTTTGTATAGTTTACTTGTGTATATTTTCTAGTAATCTCAAGTGGCAATTGAAAAGCTAAGCACAAATCTTTAAAAGTACAAATAAGTGATTGGATTGGATTCATAATTAGTTAAGTCATCTTAATGGCTCAAATTAATTGAGTATAGTCCAACTGTTAAACAAGCAAAGATTTGTATGCTAGATTTTGAATTCAAATTTCATAGAAAACAATTATCAAATAAAAATCAATTGAGATAGTGATTATTTACAATATAAAATCTCCTTTTATTAACGTATCTTATCAATGTGAGTTTCAACAAGGAGAGGTAAAAAGGTAGCAACTAGCAAGAGCTATATGTCACGACTCAAAATTGGCTAGGCAAAATTTGACTAAGTCAGTGGCAAAAATTCTCTAGAATATTGCGGAATGTGCCTAGACCAAGATGTGTGCCGCAGAAAACTCTAGAACGTGCTAGACAATTACGGAAAAATGGCTAAGTGTGTGGACAACCAAGCCTTGCCAAGGAAGTGTCCAGAATCTCCCACAACTTGGTGGAAGCATAGCTGCTTCTAGAATCTTCCGCAAGGTGTGTGCCTTAACCATACAATTCTTACAAACTCTAGAAAGTTCTACACTTGTCCATCAACTTACTCATTCTAGAAACATTGTAAATAGATATTTGTGTAGAGAAATTTAGATGAACTCATTGTAGCCACACATTGAGGAGGTTGAATGCCTATATAAAGGCCACCCCTCTCATTTGTAAAGCATGCTTGTACACATCCATACTTTGAGCAATTGTACAAAGCTTACATTCCAACAAGTTCTAATTGCTTAATACTAAGTCTCTACCACACTTAAATCTCTCATTGCCTAGCTCGTTCATCTCGTCTCACTCGAGACTAACTCTAAGGCTTACTTAGTTCTATTTGTCCCTTCAAATAGACTAAATGTCGTATGCATTGGCTAGTGTGAAAGCCTAAGTGCGTGACATAGTGCTTGCTTTGATTCACTAATCAAGCACTCCAATTTAGAACACAATGCAATGTTAGTATTTTTTTTTTTTGGAAGATAAAAAGCTTTCATGTTGACAAACTAATCAAAGTTTTTGCATCAAGTAACCACACAAATTGGATCAAAATTTTCATCCATTAAAACAATAAAGCCAAGTTTACAAGTGACCTTTTCACGATAGAGAACTATCACAAACAATATAGTATATTTATATAACTGAAAAATTCATCACGTGTGTATAATTGCATATGCGAAATAATTTTGATATCTAGACCTAATTTTACACAAAATTCTACTTGTTTAAAATAAAAAAAAAAAGTTTACATCAATTTTTAAATAAGGTTTTATAAATAGGCAATAAAGTCCGAAATTCTTTTTAATGTGCTGCTATTAATTTTGCAAAGTATTGATGACTTCAACATTGATTGCAAAACAAATATATTATGTTCAATTTTTATCGCGGCCTCATTAATGAAGATATTAATTTAAAAAATAAAAGTAATTAAAACACTAACTCAGAATGCATTAAAGTATTTTTTTTATCTCCAGCTATTTTTCATTGTCATAGTTGAATTGGGAGTTCTTTTCTTTTTCTTTTTTCTTTCTTTGAGATTGTTTTCACGTTCAAGTTAATTAACCTAGTTTATACTTTTTTTATTTATTTAATTAAAAATATTGTTTTTTTGTTTAATTGTCTACAGCTATGAACACCTATAAAAACTTTTGAAGTTTGAACACTTATGAATAATTATAAACTCCTTTGAATATTTATATACATCTTTGAACAAATTTGAAGTTTGAACACTTATGAATAACTGTGAACACCTTTGAACACTTATACATACATTTAAATACCTTTGAACAATTATGAACACTTTTAAACACCTACGTACATCTTTGAACACTTATGTACACCTTTAAATAACTATGAATACTTATGAACACCGTTGAACACTTTTGTACATATATATACACTTTTGAAGACCTTTGTACATCTATGAACACATATGTACACGTATGTACATCTTTAAACACCTTTGTAGACGTTGAACAACTATGAACACCTATGAATACTTTTGTATACTTATGAACACCTTTGAAGGCCTATATTTATCTTTGAACACCTTTGAACACGTATATACACCTATGAACACCTATGTACATCTTTGAACACCTATGCAATATGTACACCTCTGAGTTGAACAACTATGAACATTTCACACACACACACACATTAAAAGTATATAACAAGATTTTTAATAAAAATATGCTATGTTTATAGACAAGTCCAATGCGTGATATTTAAATAGAATATAGAATTGAAGAGATTGAATAATAATTAATGGACATATAATTCATATAAATACAACAAAAAA
>CAODLS011271327.1:0-10767 GCA_948243855.1 Flueggea neowawraea | reverse complement strand
TCAACCAACTGAACCTCGTCTTCCTTGAATTTTCCTTACAAAACAAAATCATAAACTTTGAAAATTGATAAAGTAATAATAAAAACAATAGACATTACGAAAATGTTGTGTATACTTGTTTGTTTTTTATTGATACCATAGCGTAATCTAATCCAATCAGCTCAGCATATTAACATTTGAACAATATCAGTATCTAGAGAAGCTCGATGTGGATCAATCACTTTACTGCCAAAACTAGAGGCACATTCTGAAGCCACCGAAGTAATAGGAATAGACAAAATGTCACAAGCCATCCATGAAAAAATACAACACTTGTTCCTATTTTCTTTCCACCATGACAAGGCATTAAATGGGGGATCAACTGCAGAATTATGAATAACAACACCATACTCCAAATACAATTCCAAAGATTTTGATGTTTCAACACAATCAATACTTATTATGTAATTGTAATAACCTAAGTAGTCAATATAAATAGAGTCGGAACTAAGAACAACAACTTGTGAATTACTAGCTCCAACTTTCTTTCTAGAAATGTTTAATTTATGAGCCTTAACATACTTTTCAAACAATTTATACACAACATCTCGAACTTCTTCCTCATGATTAGATGCCTCAAAAGAATGGTATAGTTCCTTAAAGTATATTTAATCAGCTTCATTTTAAATCTAGCATCCATAACTGAAGCAATAGCAACCAACAAGTTGTTATCTCTCCAATACTTGTCGAATTTTTCTTTCATCTTTTTCACCATCTCCCTCATAAAGTCATTAGAACTATTTCATGCATTATCCAACCCTTTATTCATAGTATAAAGTTCATATAGAAATAAATAAGTAGTTGGATACTCAATACCTGAAATCACATTAGTGATTCTATCATAGTTTCTAAGGAAGGAGCACACAGCTTGTGCTTTTTCCCAATCACCTCTGAAGGCAAGAAATTGTAAGATTCATCTCGTTGCTTATACCGAAGAAAAACATCCTTATCCTCCAAAGCAACAAATAACATCACATAGGTAGAATTTCGCCTAGTTCCACAATCTAAAACAAGTGTTTTTTGGGTAATTTCAACTGTTTAGCAATCTCACTAAATGTATGCAATCGAGAAGCAAACTTCTCAATTGTATTTCACATTTTCACGAATATTATGAATAATGTTTCCAATTTCACTCAAGCCACATTGCACCAAAATATTCAAAATATGAGTAAAGCATCTAACATGAAAAAACTTGCCATCTAAAGGAAGTTTGTTGATTGGTTTCCAGTCGGCTTGAAGGAACTCTAGAGAAACATCATTATATGAAGCCTTATCTACAGTTACTGTCCACGCCTTGTTCTCAATTTCCCATTCAACAAAACATTTTTTCAATGCATCACAAATGACAATGCTCATGTGTGGAGGATGGATATCAACAAAGTTCAATATACGTTTATTCAATGAAAAAATCCCATCAACAAAATGACAAGTAACAACCATGTATTGGACATTCTGATCATATCTCCATAAATCAGTGGTGATACTAATCCTATCCACACTCTTCAACATTGATTTTATTTTCTTATTTTCAATTTCATATGAAGAAACACAAACTTTTTTCACCATTGTTCTGCTAATTCTTTCATAATGAGTAGCAGTTCTCATGACAAGTTAAACATATCATGTACCACTAAAGAAAAAGGCAACTTCATGACCATAATTGACATGACCCAAAATCAGACTGTAACCGACGTACAAGGAGAACCGTCTAAGGAAGCCTGACCTATCTCGCACTAGCCTCAGAGTACAAAACTTAAATCCAAAATCTATAACCCAATAATTATTAAACAATAAATAAATAGAAATTAGGTTTATTTTAAAAATATAGAATTTAAAAGTAAAATTTCCTAAACTTAAAACATAAAAAAATATTAATATACGAAAAATATTTATAAGTAATTTCAGTTAACAAAATATCTATAAACAACCATATAGAACTAACAAAACCTACACCCACAAGTATCCCGGTGTGGAGCAACTACTAACAAAAGATAAACAGGGGCCCGAGCAAAGGACACTCACTACTTATCTGAATGCCTCACTGAGTGTGAAAAATCATATGAATATTATCCACAAATCACCTGAAAAACAAAACCAAATAAAGACAAACGAGAAAAATAAAAGAAAAGGGTCAGAACCGAGTGAGAGATAATACTCCAGAGCTTAAAATGTTTTAAAAATATTTTCAAAAAATAACACATACACGTATACTTTGTATACTATTAGTATACACCTGTATATTTACAAATCGTTATTCGGAAATTCATTTCAAAAACTTTCACAAACAAAGCATCTAATAGACATTCAAACTGTTAAAAATAAATAAATCAGTAAAATATTTTATTTCCAAAATATTTACTGAAAGTAAAATCTTTATAAAACTTAACAAAATCAAAATCAAATAGAAGAAATCATAATAAATAGATATTTAAATATGAAATAATTTTCAGAATACATTTGCTAAAACATTTATATTCAGAGTATTGGAGTAGGTATAGAAAATCGTCTGGCAGACAAGATGGACTTTTGTCATCTGAAGCAAACTCGCACATACTTGTATGGAGTACACAGTCACCACCTACCCTAGTAACTGGTCCTTCACAATGGTATACCAGATGCTACGTTGACCCATGTGGCACAGGTGTCCTAAGCCATAATATTTTTAGCAATCAAATATACAAAACAGACAGAATATATATATATATATATATATATATTCAAAATAAAATACTTATTAGAAATATTTTTAGATATTAAAAAAATATATACATTAGAAATATACTGATGTTTAGATAGCAAACTGATTATAAAAAGAATATTATAAATTTTAGAAATACAAATAATAATAATAATAATAATAGCAGATAAATATATAGAGTATAATTTATTTTGCAGAAACATATTTTTAATATCTATAAAAATATGTTTATCAGAAATCAGAAACAAAATAGAAATGATTCTCTACAGAAAGTATCTTCAAACAAAACAGAATGTTTATTCAAAATAGAATATTTATTTTCAAAAATATATTTAAACTCAGAAACAGAATACAGATTTCAGGAAAACAAATCTTAAATTATGATATATCGAAAACATATAATATTCAGAAGACACAGCCTATGTGTCTGAAACTGTCATCCACCTGGATATCCAAGCTAATAATCCAGTCAAGTACCACTAGTAGGTGACAAATTTCACTGGCAGGAACGAGAATCTGAAACAGACATATCAGACGAACTCAAAATATGATATCGGTACTATGACAATACTAAATGTATGAAATGTAAATGTAAATACAGACGCTTGCTCGATGTCGAAAAATCTATTTTAATTGAAAATCTATCACTTTCGTCTCGAAAATCGGATTCTATGTAAAATTACAGTTCAGTCTCCGACTTATATGAAATTATATTTTAGTCCTTATAACCTTGGGAAATTGTGGATTAGTCCCTAAAATTTTCAGAAATATTAATTCTCTAAATATTTCATTTAAGAATATTTTTTTAAACTGTTAAATGTTTAATTGTTTAATTTGATTAATAGGTTGTTTATTAATAAATAGCTTTTGGGTATAAGTTCTGTACTCTGAGACTTGTACGAGATGGGTCATACTTGTTTAGATGGTTCGTCTCTTATGTCTCACAAACTAAGCTTAAATTTTTCTTGAAAATTACAAATTTATATTAAATTTCTTAAAAATTACAAATCTAACCCAATTGACAAATATTAGGTCTGATCCTTTATACACAATATAAATTTCAGTCCTTCAATAATCCAGAGTCAAGAAAAATTACAGTTTTGGTTCTTTCGGTGAAAAATCACACCAAACAATCCCTAATCCCGAACCACACATTACCCAATATTTTCTTGCATTCCAATAGACTCAAAATCATCTATTAAACTCAAATCCATCCTTGGTTTTACAAGAAAACAATCAGAACATCAAAAATATTCCAAAAGAATTTCGGATCCAATGACTTGTTTCAACCATAATCATCAAACCATCCTTTTCAAGTTAAATTCATGATCCCCAACTCCAGTCCATCAAAACCTAAGAAAAAATCACTTCAAATTAGTTCAGAAAAGCTCCTAAACCCGAAGCCACGCTCAAACCGAACCCATATAAACCCATCAAACTCGAACGGAAATAAGTGAGAAATAAAATAAAATAATCAATTTAAAACTCAACCCTTACCTTGGTTGAAGAAAAGAAAAGGAACGAGAGACAAAGAGAGTTGAAGAAATCGAATTTTTAGGTCTGAGGAAATGAAAAATAATGAAGAAGAGTAGTGAAGAAGAGAAAATGAGCTATCGAGTTTGGTTGTTAAAAGTGATGAATGGTGCAAAACGTACCGTTTAGTGCTAAGAAAAGAAGAAGCAAAACACATCGTTTGGTTCGTAAGGAAAAAAATATCAAAACGACGTCATTTCGTGCTTCCCAGCAGAATCCTGGACAACCAAACTCCACTATGGACGACAACGAGCAACACAAACGACTTGCAGTTTGAACATATATGCGAACAACCTGTAGTTCACTTCACGCTTCTTTTTTCTTCCAATTTTCTTCTTCTTTCAATTTCCAACCAATTCTCACTCAATCTAACAACTTTAAACAATTCAAAAATTTCATTAACATAAAAAAAATTTACTCTCCAAAATATTATTAATTATTAAATTAATACTTTAAAATTTAAAATTAATCCTCCAAAAATCAATAATTAATTCAAAAATTCAACAGAAAATTTCCAGAAAAATTAATCGAAAAAAGCAAGATGTTACAGTAATTATATGAGAAATTACCCCTCAAATCTTTGCATGATCATACTTGAAATTTTTAGTTGCTTCAACAGTTTCTGTCAGGTTGTAAGGTGGGTAACCGTAAGTTACTTTTGCCCTTTCAAAGCAATTAGTCTGGCAGTACATGATTGCAAATGTCTGTTGAATTGGGTTGTTGGTACGCTCTTATTAAACGCAAGTCTTGATTTGCAATAGATGCATTATGTCTTCTTAGTACCATCTAACAATGTAATTTCCTTGAACTCATCCCAAACTTTTGATGTCCTCTTCCTCTTTTTCTTTTCATAAGGATTCTCGAATGATTCTTACACAGTTATCTCATTTGTATCAATAGGCTTCTCAACTGTATCTGGAATTGTATTTGTGGTTGAATTTTGCATTTTGCAATATCCATAAAACAAAGGTACTGCAATAACAAAAGCAAAATATTAGAAGACAATGATGAATTGATGATACATCAATGATAATATAACATAGGCAATAACAAACAAACAAATTGCCTTTAAAACAATATCTACCATCCTAAAATCGTGAGAACTATAGGTTGAGCCATTAAGCAGCGAGAACAATGCCTACCATCCTAAAATTGCGAGAACCATTAAGCAGCATTTCTTTGAGAACACTAACAGAGGCACATAAGGTTTAACAGAATAGAGTCAAAACTACATATAATAACCTAATTAATTTAAATCAAGAATTCACCACAAAAATTAAAAACAAATTATCTTCAAAACTACACCTTGATGGCTACTAGCATCAAAAGACCTTAGATTATAAAAGAAAATTAAATCTGTATAATCTAATTAATTTAGAAGAAAATTGTCTTGATTAAATCGAGACAAAACAAGGTAGACAAAAGAGATTTGTATGTACCGCGAAGGAAGAGTCAAAGCCCCGAAGGTCAAACGAAAAGTGTGCGGATGAAGAGACGATCAAATGGAGAGATGAAGGTAGAAGGAAGAGTTGGAGGAAGAGACAATCAGAAGGAGAGACGGTAAGCTGGATGAGACGAAGGTCGAAGTCGAATGAAGGAAGAACGACACTAGGGTTTTTGGTGGAGATTGGAGAGTATTGAGCATAGTGAGAGTCACCTCTGTAGTATGATGAGTGGGTAAGTGGGGGGGTGATCGGGCTGAGCTGTGGCCAAGTAGGGATACCGAGCTGGGCAATGGCCGAGTGGGGTTGTGGCTAGTGCTGGGTACTTTGGCCCAGCCCAGAGGGCCAGCCCGGCCCAGCTCGAAAAAGGGCTGGGCTAGACCATTAATATCTGGCCCGTTGCCTAGCCTGCCTAATTTTTCAAGAAAAAAGGGGCGGGCCTAGGCTTATGGTTTGGCTCTGCGGGCCGACTCGGTCCAACCCGAATATTTATTATTTATATATATATTATATTTTATATATATAATATATAGTATATTAATATTAATTTGATGTATTATATGCTATAAATTAGTAAAAATGCTGTCAATTATAAATTTAAGAGTTGTTTAGTATTTATTAAAGTATAATTTATATAATAAAGTATATATTAAATTATATTTTTATTAAAAATACATAATATATTTTTTTTAAAAAAATATAGGCCTGCGGGCCGCCCTTTTTGAATAGGCGGGATGGGTTGGGCTGTCAAACTGGTAGACTAGGCCTGGCCTGACCCGGCCCATGTCCAACACTAGTTATGGCATGTGACATTTGTGTAATATATTTAATATTTAATTAATCATAAACTCTACAATCTATATTTATTTTTAAAAAAAATTAACAGTATATTCAATATTTTTAATTGATAAAAAACTCTAATATATATAAATATATAACAATTGAAAGACTTTTACAGTTTTGTGTATAATATATTCAAATATAGTTTATAATTGATCAAAACATAGTTTAAATAATGTTGAAGAAACAATAGTATTTGTGTATTAAACTACTTAATGTCTTTCAATAAACAATAGCATTGCATAGTGAATATACTTTATAACAATTGAAAGATTTGTATAGCTTACAAGTAGTTTAATTGAATTTATAGTATAGAGTTTAAGATACCGTATAATATATAAGGTGTATGATATATTTATAGCATTTCTAAGCTTTGTACACATAAATTTAATGTTGTACACCTTTATACACATTCATTTCATACGATGTACACCTTTGTACACAAAAAGTTTATGTTGTACACCTTTTGTACACTAAATTTTTAGGTTGTGTACACCTTTCTACACCTAAATTTCAGGTTATGTACACCTTGTACACCTAAATTTTAGGTGTACAAAGGTATACAAGATATGAAATTTGGGTGTACAAAGGTGTACAAAATATGAAATTTAGGTGTACAACATGAAATTTTGGTTTACAAAGCATAGAAATACTATAAATATATCATAAACCTTATCTATTATACGATACACATAAATTTAGCATTTCTAAGCTTTGCACACTTAAATAAGGCGAAACAACTTTTTGTTGAAATATATAACATGAAATTTAGCATTTCTAAGCTTTGTAGACATAAATTTCATGAAATACATTTATACAGCTAAATTTATGGTTGTGTACACTTTTGTACACAAAAATTCTATATTGTACACCTTTTGTACACATAAATTTTAAGTGTACACAACAGAAAATTTAGGTGTACAAAGATACACACAACATGCATACACCTAAATTTCATGTTGCCAAACAATGAAAAGCATATTCCAATCACAATGGCTTGGAAATTTTTTATTGTGGAGAGCTTTCTGGTTCTTCTTTTCATCATGTGGTCCTTTCTCTTCAATTTTCTCAACAAGATAATTATTGTGTTTATTTTTGATAAATTGTTTGACTGTAAATTTAATAAATTAAATAGATAATATAATAAAGAAGACAAAAACACATTTTTTTTTAAAAGTTATAAATTATATTGTGTTAAATATATATAAATTAAAATGTTGCATGCCCTTCTTAAGTATATCTTAGTTTAAGGTATATATTTCTAACTTATCCAGTCAGACAATTGGTTCACTTCATATTTCTTTTACTCTCAAAGAGACTTAGAATACTTGAAAATAATAACTTATGAACTAAAAAATGATTCAAAATAGTAATCAAAATTGTAAATAATAATATTTAATAAAACAATTAACAATCCATTTCATGTTGTGTACACATTTGAATGCTTAAATTTCATGTTATACACCTTTGTACACCTAAATTTCATGTTGTGTACACCTATTCATATTAAATATTAATAATTTTAAAGTAGAATAAGAGTACATTACGTATAATATTTAGTGTATATTCCTATATAATAATATAAATAATCTTATAATCGAGCTTCATCACTTGCCTGTTCACGAGCTTAATAAACGAGTATGTTCACGAACTTATTAAATGAGCTTGTTCACGAGCATGTTCATGAACACTCAAACTAGTCCTGTTCGCGAGCTTTTCGAGTCGAGATCTATTGGGAGTTCAAACTCGGCTCGTTTATTATCGAACCGAGTCATGAACGAATGTTTGCCGAGTCAAGCTCCGAACTACTTATGAGCAGCCTAACTCATTTGCAGCCCTAGTGGCATCTGAGATTATTTTGGCAGACATGACATTTAAAAAAGTTGGAAAATTGTGGGTAGTGTTTGAATAGGAATAAAACTTATCTGTGTAGGTTCTACTACAAGAATCCAATTCCAAACAAGCGATTGCCCAAAAAATAATAAATAAAACAAAGGATTTAGCATAGGTCCTAGAGGGGCACTGATGATTTAGAATTATCCGATTTAGTCCCTGACTTACTCACTGTTATGACGTGGGACATTGGACATAAATTGGACCAAAGCAATACTTAAATAGAAAATGACAGAAATTCCCTTTTCCATCACAGCAGAACCTCTCTTTTTTTGACAAGAAAACAAATCAAACTATTAAGAATCATAAATCAAAACCAAAAATCTTCAATCGAACTCACATTTAAAAATCATCAATTGAATCCACAAATCACAATCTAGAAATCATCATTTCAATCCTAAACTCACAATACCATGACACACCAGATCAGAGGCGAAGCTAGAAATATTACATATGGTGAGCAAAAAAAATATAGATGTAAAATGAAAAACTAATAATAGTAACAGTAATAATAATAAGTGACAAATTTAATTCTTTCTACGTAATATTTTATTAAAAAAAAGTAATAATGGTAGATTGTCGTAATAGAATTCCATAATTATCGAAAAAAATACAATTTCATAACTTTGTCACAATTTGAAAAATTAAAAATAAGATTTTTATACAGGTATATTTCATGAGTGGTGAATTATCATATTTTGAAAATAATCAATAGCAGTTGTAGCGGCAGCAGTGGCAATATATAATTCATAATACGAATTTCTATTAGCTTGATTGTAAAATAAAAAGAAAGAAGCAAAATATATAGTCAAAAAATTAAATTGAAATGAATTATGTAACTAACTTAAAGATAATATAAGGTGATCAATTTGTTATATAATGAAGAACAAATTAGATTAAAATAAAAAAAATACCACTTACATTGGAGAAAAATAACAAAGCTTTGCACCCAGTCAATTACCCACCATGTCATACGTGTGGTTTCGCCCCTGCACCCAGTACAATTTACTCAAAATCATAAACAAAATCAATACTTTACATTATCAGCTCTGAGCATTGCTAACATTTTGGCGTTCAATTCCTTCGTTAATGTCGAAAAATACAGTTTCACAAAAATTAACCCAGATCCACACAAAAACATACACAAACGATGAAGAATCAGATTTGAAGAACTCAAGGTGTCTTTGTTTGAGGTATATTGAGAATATATATCTATCTATCTATCTATCTACTCAACAGTTTATTCCCAAAAAAATAAACTCTCTATTTTTTTCCTATACAATCTATTTTTATTAAATTTACCTCAAATAAATACATTCACTGAAAATAGAGCCATGGAAGCCATGCAAGATAACAACGGATTGTCGAAACCAAACATCAACAACACATCCCCATTTCCCTCAATCCTAGAATGGGACTTGCTATTTATAGACCAAGAATGCGAAGCTGTGGTATCATCTCACCAACTAAAGAAGGAGACGACATCCATTGCTTTTCCGAACTCCATGCCATAGCGTCATCACCATGTTCCGCTCGAAGACCTAGTTTAAAAACACTCTCAAACCCACAACAATGAATGGCTTAGATATGAAAGAAACCATATGTTACTTGCCCTAAATGTTGAAAATTACTTGCCCAAATGTTGACACCCTATCAATTTGCATTTGAATTTCAACAGTTTGTCCTTGATGTTGCCCCATATTTGAGTGGAGCACATTGTTCCATGATTGGCAGTTGTTCAATTATTCCAAACTTTGATTTCAACAATGCTATCTCATCTTGATTCGAGTTGGAGACATTTGCCCATCGGTTCTTCCAATAGTTGTCATCTCATCTCACCTGCCAATTTGCCCTTGAAATTCCCTAATCTTTGATTTGACTAGTTATTCAATAGCTTCAATCATTGATTTCAACAATGTTGTTTCATCTCTTTCCAAGATAGAAGCGAGACTGTTTAAAACTCAAAATCCCTAAAGTCTATACAGTATTTTTATTATTATTTGATTAAAATTTTCTATTTTTAGTTTCTCAATTTTTTTTATCAGTAAGAGTTCTGTGAGATGTCTACTCAACTTTTCACTAAACACAATTTAATTTTAATCTCCAAACTTTTATATATTATTTCATATAATACTTTCTACTCTAAATTCATTAAAATAAAAGTATTTATTCAAATAAAAATAATTCATAAAATTTAAAAATTAAATTAAAATAAAAAATTACATTAAAATTAAAATATTATAAATAAAATATTAAATATTACATTAAAAATTTTCAAACGTGATCGTGTAGAAAATGAGTTTTGGCCTCCACCAAGTAGAT
>CAODLS011271278.1:0-11207 GCA_948243855.1 Flueggea neowawraea | reverse complement strand
GATTTGATGGATTCATGCATGAAAGAGATGTTAAATCCAAGAAAGAGTTGTAATCTTACCTCTTAAAATGGTTATGGATGACGGACGAACCAAGCCCTGAAGTCTCGGACGATTTGAGAGAGTTTTGAGTGAGTTGAGAGTTTAGAAAATGAGGAAATCAGGTTTGTTCGATGCTTTAAAGGCGTCTGAAACACACCTCGCATACGTTAGGGTACCCTAGCGTACGTGTATGGACATCTCACGTACGTTATCAGGGCTCAAAATCAATTCTGGACACACAAGGCCTGACCTCACGTACGTCACTGTTCATCTCACATACGTGAATCATCATGAAACCCAGAACACGTATGTCAATCGTTGAAAACACGTATTCTGTAAAAACAGTGCCTAACGTACATTAGCCTGAAGTTTACGTACGTTAGAGTTCCACAACGTGCGTTATACTTGTATCTGTGTGCGTTAGCTGGCTTGTTTCTCATTTCTTGACTTCTCTTGTTACCGAACTCATCCCGGATCATTTGTAACACTTAACAACATCTAACCTAACATGATTACATCATTAACATCATTCACCATCCCTCGGTATTCCCAAAAGTCCTCCATATTATATTCTAAAACTATAGGGATCATAATTGGAGAGTACGGGATATTACATTATCATTAAATAAATCACTCCCTTATTAATACGTATAGGCCAAATTATTATGTCACACATAAGAATAAGCCCAAGCATATTTAACTTAATAATAAGTGATTTATATTTAAAAGTCCATTACATTAATGGATAATATCTAATATTATATTTATGACATACATCATAAAACCCTGAATTATAAATAATTAATTAAATTAATTATCTTAATAATTCAATTACCATAAGAGAGAATATTTATGAACCAATCCAATTCATTATTGTGTGTGACCCAATAGGCCTACTCGAAATTGGCAATGAGCATTGTCCCAAAACTTAAGCCCATAGTCCATAAGCAGTATCTAGTAATACATAATGGCAACCTATAATCGAGTGGATGTTGGCGATCCGAGTTTACATTTTGCAGTTTGATATCTAGTCCTTTTGTTACGATATCTCTATTAAGCATAAGATGTGGTAACATGTCAATCTTATATAGTTTAATGTGTTTTGATATACAAATGACATTGATAAACCCTTTCATCAATTCATTGGAGTATGCATACATTCATCAATCCTACTCATCAAGTGGTGTAAAGATATCACTCTTCATAAGAGGAACAAATTCATCACTCTCACTATAACCCCTTTACAAGATTCATGACATATCCAATCATAGCATTTATTGTCACTCTATTACGGATCACGTTTGACTAAGTTAAAACATGTGATTTCTCATGTAGAAGTCTATAATGAATTTCAGTCAGAGGACTCAAACATCACCACTGCATGAAAGCTACTTGTGACATTCATCCATGAAATGCTTTCATAGCGGGCCAATCCAATACATGTTCACTAACATGTATCTATGTTCCAAGTGATAACTCATATCCATAACTAGTAAAACGTGATTATTCACTTAGCAACATACTAATCTTAATTTATTATCATTTCCATGATAATAATCGATTAGGACATTTAAAATAGTATTCCTTTCACCTTAGGGTTTTACTATCAAGTCATACATGATGACATAAGGAAGAATAAACTAGTCATGAGGATTTTATCTTCATAAAACATATAATATTTCATAGATATGAAATGAAATGCCTCTTTATTAATTGATAATTCAAATGACAATGCTTATAAATGATTGGACTAGGGCACCAAAACTAACAATTTTCCATTTTTCACAAGTCCCAATCATGAGCGAACCTAATACCTAAAGACCTAAAAAGTCTTTCATGTTTCGGTTATGGGAGAGTCTTTCTCAAAGGATCTGCTACATTATCATTGGTGTCAACTTTGCATATCTTAACATCACCTCTTTCGACTTACTCTTGAATAATGGTGAAAACTTCTAAGTATATGTTTGATTTTTTGTGTTATGACAACATAAGTCTACTAGGTTTGCAGTGCTTGGGACAACATCCAAACTAGTAATGAAATCATTGAGCCAAACAACTTCCTTTGCTGCATCCAACGCGGCTATGTACTAAGACTTTGTAGTAGAATTGGTCATTCCTTTATTGGAAATCAGCATGCTAAACCCCTTTTAGTATTTTATCAATGTACACACTTTCACTTAGTCTAATTAGCCTCTTCGTTCTATCTCTATAGATTTGTATCTCTAGGATACGTGAAGCTTCACCAAAGTCTTTCTTTGTGAAATGCTTTCTTAATCAAGTCTAAAAACTCTTTAAGGTTGGAACATTGTTTCCTCATTAACATACAATACTAAGAATATTACCGCACTCCCACTAACCTTCTTATGTACATAAGGCTTATATTCATTCATGCTGAATCCAAACTCTTTGACTCCTTCATCAAAATGAAGATTCCAACTTCGAGATCATTGCTTCAACCTATAAATGGATCTTTGAAGCTTGCGTACCCTCTTAGGATTCTTAGGATCGACAAAACCCTCAGGTTGTGTCATGTACACATCCTTGAGGAGATTTCTGTTTAGGAAAACAATTTTGACATCCATTTGTAATATCTCATAGTCATAATATGCTACTATGGCAAGAAGATGAGCATTAAGACTGGTGAAAAGGTTTCATCATAGTTAATACCATAAGTTTGTCTAAAACCTTTTGCAACAAGTCTTGCTTTGAATATCCCATCAGCTTTTGACTTGTAAATCCATTTGCAATCAATGAACTTGGTTCCATCAGGTGGATCCACCAACTTCCAAACTTGGCTGTCATATATGGATTGCATTTATGATTTCATGGCTTCATGCCATCTTATACAATTTGGATCTACAAGCGCATCTTCGTAGGTTGTAAGCACATTATGATCTACAAGAACAATTCCTTTATCGTCAGTTATGAGAAATCCATATCTCTCAGGCTCGTGACGAGTCCTACCAGACCTTCTTGGGCCTTGCGTAACATATTCGGACTCCACAACATCTTGTGAGTCATCTTACATCTCTATTCTATCTTCAACGACTATTAGTGGTTCTTTTATTTCTTCTATAAGTACTTTACTCCCACTATTTTCTTTGAAAATAAATTGCTTTTCTAAAAAGAAGTTGTTTCGAGCAACAAACACTTTGTTCTCGGAACGATTATAAAAGTAGTATCCCCTTGTTTCATTTGGATACCCCACAAATATATACTTCTCAGATCTAGGTGCTAACTTTTTAGAAACTTGTTTTTTCACTAAAGCTTCGCATCCCCAAATATTTAGAAAAGACATCAAGGGCTTTTTCCCTTTCCATATCTCATATGGTATCTTTTCCCCCGCTTTAGACGAAATTTGGTTAAGTATGAAAGTTGCGATTTCTAAGGAAAAACCCCAAAACAAAATTGGAAGATCTGTTTGACTCATCATCAATCGAACCATATCCAATAGAGTTTGATTTCTTCTTTCTAAGGAAAAACCCCAAAACAAAATTGGAAGATCTGTGGCATTCCAATAGGAGTAAGCTGTGAGACAATCCCACACTCCTTAAGATGATTGTCAAACTCTTTGCTTAAATATTGTCCACTACGATCGGATCGAAGTGCTTTAATATTCTTACCAAGTTGTTTTTGTACTTCACTCTTGAACTCCTTGAACTTTTCAAAGGATTCAAATTTATGTATTTTAAGATAGGCAAATCCATATCTACTAAAGTCATCAGTGAAGGTGATGAAGTACAAATAACCTCCTTCTAGAACTTGTACTAAAAGGTCCACATACATTGGTGTGTATTAGGCCTAATAGATCACTGGTCATTTCACCTTTGTGTGTAAAAGGACTCTTAGTCATTTGCCTAACAAACAAGATTCCCATGTATCAAATTATTCGAAATCAAATGAATCAAGTAATCCATCTCTATGGAGTTTTGAAATGTGTTTTTCGCTTGCATGGCCTAAACGACAATGTCAAAAGTAGGTTTGGTTTAAATCATTTGATTTTAACCTTTTGTTATTAATGTTATAGATATGTTTGCTTTGTTCCAAGTTTAATATATAGAGACCAAATGATAAGGTTGCTACACCATAAAATATGTCTCCATGATAGATGGAAATATTATTATTCTTAATAATAAAATGAAAACCATCATTGTCTAAACAAGAAACGGAAATGATGTTCATACTCATAGTAGGAACATAATAACAATTCGACAATTGTAAAACAAGTCCACTAGGCAAAGTTAAATAATAAGTTCCGATAGCTAATGCGACAACTCTTGCTCAATTGCTCACTCGTAGGTCCACTTTGCCTTTCATCAATAATCTACTATTTCTCAATCCCTGCAAATGAATACAAATATGAGCTCCACATCCAGTATCAAATACCCATGAGGAATTAGTAGACATATTGATTTTTATAACAAAAAAATCTGAAGTAGAAGTCACACTTCCCTTCTTCTTTAGCTCTTCCAAGTAGAGTTTGCAATTCCTTTTCCAATGACCCTGTTCATTGTAATGAAAACAAACTCCTTCTTCCAAGTAGAAGTCACATTTGGCTTAGGCTTTAATGAATTGGGCTTGGATTTCCCCTTGCCCTTGCCAACAAACTTTGGCTTAGCCTTGCCTTGGTACTTGTCATTCCCCTCTTGTACCATGAGCACGTCATTGGCCTTTGGAATGCTCTTCTTAGCATTCTTCAACATTCCACGTAGTTCGGCGATGGACTTATCCATTTTATGAATATTGTAGTTCATGACAAACTGGTCATAATTACTAGGGAGTGACCCTAAGATCGTATCTATGGTTAACTCATTTGATAGAGGAGTACTAAGTCTCTCTAGTTGATCAAGATGACCCTTCATCTTGAGAAAATGTGCACTCACTGAAGTGTTAAGACTCATCTTGCACTCATTCAAAGCCTTCATTGTCAAGAACCTTTCTTGACGAGCTTGCTCTTGTAACATTTTCTTGAGATGCCTCATCATATCAAATGCCTCCATAGCTTTGAATTGCTTTTGCAAATCCACAACCATTGTAGCAAGCATAAGACATATGACATCCACTGAGTCACTTAGATGCTTCTCATAAGCATCCTTTTGTGCTCTAGGGGCATTGGATGCAGGTACATCGGGAAACATTGTGTCTAGGACATAACTCTTCCTTTCTTGCTTAAGAACAATTCTTAAGTTTCAAAACCAATCAAGAAAGTTAGTCCCATTTAATTTATCATTCTTAAGGATCGATCGCAAAGTAAAGGTTGATGTGTTGTTGTTTGTTGCTATTATTTCTACATGCAAAATATGCATGAATTAATAAGAGGTCTTTTGTAAAGCCCACTAAAATTAACATCCGTAAAGTTAATTCAAGTTTTAAACGTAGTGGGTATAAGATCCATATTTCACTCAAAGTGAAGTCAGCTGAGCTAGTCCATAATCTTAGCTATTTAGGTAGAAAACTCGTTTTCAATTATATCAAATATAACTCTTGTATTTCTAGGGATTTTGACATCTCATGTCCCGCCATTAAATTCCTTTCTTTGCCCTTTGGCCCAAAACCGTTTTGTTAGCCATGTTAAGTCTAACCTTAATCAAAATATAGATACAACCATTATCTACCCTCGCCTCACTAAGGTAATTGGGTGCACCCTACGGAGGCAGAAACTACACACCAATGAACAAAGCCTTGACGAGCATTGATTAAGGAAGACAATATTTGACTTAATATTTTAGGGATTCAGATTGTTTGTTGGTTTGCGTTGGATAAGGCATAAATCCATATCATATATATATATATATATATATATATATATATATATATATATATATACATCACATAATATATATAAAAGCATAATATAAATGTGACATGACATAGCCCATAACTAATTTGATCTCACAAGCCAATGTGATGATCATGGTTAACTTAGGGTTTCACGGTCCTTTCTTTCTTCATTATCACGAACGGCCTCCATCTTCATTTACATTGAAAATATAAATAAGATCTATACAAATATATTATAAAAGAAAAATCGTACACTTGCCAAGTCCAATAATAAAAAAATTGAAATAGGCACAATTCGCCATACCTTTACAATGAACAATAATAAACCAATCACATTGGATTAATTAGGCTATGTCATGCACCATGCATATTAAATCAACATTCAAATCAAACAAACAAAATCAGATCAAGAAAATTCGAATATAATACATTTAATCAAATAATTATATTGATTAAACGGTGGATGTATAAAGCAGTTTCACAAGCCGGTTGCTATGAAGGTTTGTAATTCGCATTACTCATGAAACAAATTGCTAATTTTAAAATCCTAATATGTATTAATCTCATTAATACTTTAATCTCATAATAAAATTATGATTCAATTCATTATTTGAAATCACATTACAAAAACCACATGTACAAAACCTAGTCGACTTTCTAAGTGAATTTTAACAACCTTTGCAAATTCGTCATCATATAAATTCAGCCCATACATAAATAAAACCCAATTTTATATTGCTAAATTAAATCCTAAATTATATCATTAATTCAGCAACAATATCATCAAATAATAAACAAGGCTGAATTTAACAAAGCAACACAATTATATCGCATACAAAAGAATCATCTATGTTGATGGTGCAAGTGTCTCTGATACCACTGTTGGAATTTGTGACTAAACTATGACATTCATACAAAGATAACACAACAAAAATAAAAAAAAATATCCTAGAATTTCATCAAGGATCCATGCATATCAACATAAACGATTAGGGTTAGTGGTGAATCCTAATTTCTTTGTCAAGTTACCATTTAAGAAGAATGAAGATATCAATCCTACAAAAGCTACTCATCCAGGAATGACACCATATGACCTGGCTCTTGCAAAAGAATAATGTTTGCAGTTGTTACAACAAGGTTTGATAGAATCCACTACCAGTGATTGGGATTATTAGGCATTCTATGTTAACAAACGGAGTGAAAAAGTCAGAGGGAAAAAGAGACTTGTCATTGACTACAAGCATCTAAATTTTTTTCTCAAGATGATAAATTTCTTCTTCCGAAAATTCAGTCCTTGCATGTTCATCTCCATAAGGCCAAAGTATTTTCAAAGTTTGATCTCAAGTCAGGATTTTGGCAATTAGGAGTCCATCTAGATGACAGGTCAAATACAACATTTTGTATTCCTACGCCCAATATTAATGGAGAGTTATGCCTTTTGGCCTCAAAGTTACTACATCACTGTTTGAGAAGGCTATGCTCAGAATCTTTGAGCCCATCCTCTATTTAGCTTTGGTCCACATAGATGATATCCTTTTATTTTCAGAAGACCAAGAATCCCATTAGGCCTTACCTTAATAGTTCTTTACTCTTGCTGACAAATACAGAATTATGTTATCCAAGAAGAAAAGTATTATGGTTCAGCCCAGAATTAAGTATCTTGGATCAGTTTTTGAAAATGGACACTACCAGATTGAATCTCACTTGTAGAAGGTTTGGCCCAATTCCCAGAAGAGAGATCCAATCATTTTTTGGCATCATCAATTATGTCCGGAGTTTTCTCCCACGTGTTGCCAACTACACCAGTGCGCTATCAAAGATGCTAAAGAAAAATGTATCACCTCGAGGTCCGGAGCAAACAACAACTGCAAAGGAGCTAAAGAAGCTTTGTGAAAAACCTCTACCTTTAAAAATTCCCAGCACAGTAAAGCATATACTACAGATAGATGCTAGTGATGAATACTGGGAAACAGTACTTTTGGAAGAAGATGACAAAGGATCACGTGAATACTGTGGTCATGCCAGTGGTCAATTTTTTGAAGCAGAAAAGCACTATCACATTGTCTATAAGGAGATACTAGCTGTGAAAAATGGAATCAAGAAATTTGGATTCCACTTGATCGGATATAAATTTTTTGTTGAGATGGATAATTCATCTTTTTCAAAAATTCTGGAATTTAAAAACAAAGAAATTTCAAGTGGTCAATGCTTAAGGCTAAAGGATTGGTTTATCCAATATGAGTTTGATGTGAAGCATATAAAAGGCAACCACAATGTCATTGCAAATTATCTCTCTCGTCCAAAGAAGAAACCAACCCAGCTTATTCTCCCTTGGGATTCATTACCAGTTATTTTCATGGCAGGCCCTTCCAACCCACTATACATGGTTGCCATGCAAAAAAGATATTTTCCACCTATGCCTGATGAAATGAAAACCCCAGAACAAATCCAAAATTATGCCAAAACTCACATTGAACACTTCAAATCTCAACTACCTGAGGTGTATTTCACCAGTCTGACTCCCAGATATTTCGTGTTTGGCCCATCTTTTGCCTTTTTGACCAAGCCTTTTCTAATGGCTAGCTCTTTCACTGGAGATGTCCTCTGGTTTTATGGTGTCTGGTAACTGTTTAAAAGATCGCCATAGAATTTGACTCAAAAGAAATTTTGAACCATTTAAATGATGACCAACAATGTCGATCACTCCTCTGTACATTTCTTGAATGGTTTAATGACATTCTAGTTTGGAGAACAAGACTCTAGATAAATATTGATAATGGAAGGGTTCTAGGAAGAGCTTATCAACCTTCCAAGGATGTCTATATTTTTCATCGACCTTATTTTCTCCATGCTCAGGGATTTCTATGGACCCAAAATATCTGCTATGGTTGGGGAACAATGCCCCGAGCTATCAGAGGCAACCCAACATTAAGAGAACAATTTGTGGAACATTTATGCTTGCTTAACAATTCACCACCTCTGCCACCAACAATGCTAGCAGGTTTTCAGACCAGACCAATTGAAGGCAACATCCTCATTTTGTTAGTAAGAATGCGGTCAAGTTCTATTAGAATGTTTGAAGGTTTATATAAAGAACCTCAGAGAAACTATGATGAAGTGATTGAAGAACTAAATGTAGCAGCCCCAGTTCAACCACCTTCGGGATACCGCTTTCCAAGCAAAAAGGATGTAGACTATGGTGACAACAACAATGATAGTTCTTCAGAAGAATAATACCCTCAGCTCTAAGATGATGCAATCATGTTACATCATCCACAAGGTTCAAAAGGCACGTGGAAAAATCCCTAGTCCAGATAGGCCCAAAGGAGAAGGATAAGATCAAGTTCAGACCACCTTACCATGTCTGCCACTTTGATTAATGAGTCAGGTCAAAAGAAATCTGATTCATTTATGTATTATTGTGAGTCATGTCTATGTTTATTAAAGTTAGTCACGAGTGTGTATTGTATGTGTCTTTAGTCTCCTTATATAAAATTTATTGGCCATTATATAAGGCTAAGAGTCACGAGTAAAAAGTTTGTAAAGGTTGTGACTACCTGTCAAGGTCACATCTTTCTTGTGCATTTTGTCTTGATGTACTCCAAAAGTCTATAAAAGGCTTCTTTGGATGAATGAATGAGGCTTCTATCTTCTAAAATCCTAACCTATTGTGATAAGAATATAAAGTGATCCTGAATGATATTGGTATTATAAAGTCTTGGTCAATACTGAATACGTTTTCATACAATCGATCCCTAAAGTAAGTCGTCTATGGATAGACGAAGTTGAAAGGGAAAGATATTGTACTGAATTCTTGTTCAGTATATTGATCAGTCCTTTTGCGACACTAAATTAATTGAATGTCAATATTTATAAAATTGGATAATTAAAACTTTTTCTTCCAATATTTTTATGACTTGTATCTTCTATGCAGATTTTTCGATATCTTGACTAGTATACTCTCAAAGAAAAATCAATCTTATCTCAATATTGTGATTAAATGAATAATTGAAATTTGAGAGTTTATTGTTAAAAGATGAGAAGAAAGGGTATTCCCTTATAGGAAAGCAAAACAAAAAGGAATCAAGTAGTGCAGTAGGAGTAAGGAAAATAAATTATTTATTCTTGTTGAAGAGTTTATTAAAAACTCATGTCAATTAATTAATTTGACTGAAATTTTTTACCTGACTAGGAATATTCGTAGTATCATAAAAAAATATTGATGTGTGATTGTTCTGGTGTACCAGGAATGACATGGTTAATGGGAGTAGAAGATGAAAGATCAGGTCTACTAAATTAATCTCGAATAGCATGAACAAATTCAGTCTTATATTTTGAAATTTCTTTTGGCTAGTTTTTGACATTTGGAATGGTTTAAAAACGAAAAGTTTTTTTTGGCTTTTAAAAGCTTGAAGGAAAAATTAGATGAAGAAGATATTGTGATGGTTTGAGATTTTGTTTTTCTATGTGAAAAAATTGTAAACCAATTGTATTCAAATGACTGTTTTTAAAGTTACTTTGTAAAATCATTCTCTCGTTGCTTTTTGAAAGCAATTAATTATAAATATTGATTAACAACTTGTATTTTTATATATTTCGTAACGAGGATAATCTGCTTGGACTGTATTTCCATCACTTCATTACATAATTTTCCTTTTATTTCTAGTAGTAATCGTATATATATGTTTTGAAAACGGGTATGTGATGTTCTGCTATGCATAAACTGATTCAAACTAATCAAAGAAAATGATTTGAAGCTTATGCTCAGAAAGAAAGTCATAAAATTCCTTTTAAATTTCTTGTCATTTGTCTAAGAAATGTTTGAATCATCTGTGTATATATTAGGGCTAAGCATGGGTCGATTCGGTTCGGTTTTGACCAAAGAACTTGAACCAAATTTTTGGTTTTTTCTTTTTTAAAGAACCGAACCGTAAGACCCAAAATTTCGGGGCAAAATGGTTCGGTTCTTTGCGTTTTTCAGGACGGAAAAACCAAAACGATTCTGGTTCGATTCTTGGGACTTTAAAAAAAATATCAAACTACCTTTTATACATACAAATAAATTTTACAACATAATATATAAAAAATACAAGCTTTTTTTTCAATGAGAAAAATATAAATAGCAAAATCAACTACACAATTCTTCCATTATCCAGGTAGAAACTGGAACAGAAGGGTTACAAAATAGATCATTACGTCAATTACCCCCTCAATAACCTTGGCAAAAAAATCAGCCACTCTGTTAACATCCCTCCCTATCCACCTGAAAGAACACGAGTCAAAACGATTCTGTAGAAGCTTGATATTCTGGGCAATTGTTGCAATCTCCCAGCTGCCACCACAATTTGCAACTTGCAAAGCATTAACAACATTTTAAGAATCCGACT